>PVIR01011361.1:0-47484 GCA_004026965.1 Petromus typicus
TCTTAGGTAATGTTGCTAAAATCTGGGTACTACATTTTTGAACAGATTCAGAGAATTACACAGCAATTCCCCTCACACTGATTCGTATATATATATAATGTTTCATTTTTATTTTTATGTCTGATTCTTATCTATATTCACTTACTTTTAATGATTTTTACATTCTTATTTTACATTTTATTGGTATACATTTGCATTACATAATGTTGTGCTAGTGTATGTTTAAGATGCACAATAAATACATTCCATGTGGGGTGCTGGTGCATGTGCACCTGGCATCTTAATCCTTTTCACTTTCCTTTCCTGTTCCCTCTTACTCCATCCTTAGATCCTGCTGCCATCAGCAAAAGGTCTACCTTCCTATTTCCAATGCTCATTTCTTTTTACCTTTATTTATATGCTTGGCTTCTCATATAAAGACAGCATGCGGTATTTAACCTTCTAATCAGATAGATTTCATTTAGCATTATGGTCTCCAGATTCATCCATTTTCCTGCAAATGACTCAAGTTTTTCTTTCACCTAGATGCAGTGGTATTCCATTGTGTGTATGCTCCACATTTTAGTTATCATCCATCTGCTGATGGGCACATAGCCCACTTCCAATATTTAGCTATCATGAATTATGACATTTGTGAGCACGCAACTGTAATATGTTGTTCTCAACTCTTTCAGGAAAATACCCAGAAGGGGAATATCTGGGTCAAACAACTTCTATTTTTAATTATTTGAGGAATTGCCATACTAATTTCCTTAGTGGCTGTGCAGTACTGGGTGATATTTCCACCAATAATACAGAAAGTTCCTTTTTCTATATGGTTTTGCCAGTGTTTATTGTTTTCTGAGTTACTGATCACAGCCACTCTTTGTAGAGTAAGACGGAATATCAGTGTTGTTTTAATTTGCATTTCTCTAATGGCCAAAGATACTTTTCTCTTGTTGTCCAGCATTTCTTTCTCTATTCTAGGTCTATTATAGCTTTGTGGAAGTTTTAGGACTTTTTTCTAGTTCTGAGAGAGTGCTGTTGGAATTTTACTTTAAACTGCATTAAATCCATATATCAAATTTGATAATTGGTCATGTTTTATGATACTGGTTTTGCTTATCCAGGAAAATGGACATTCCATTTTCTGATGTCCTCTTCATTCTCCCTTTTCAGAGTATTGTAGTTCTCATTACAAACAACTTTAAGTTCATTGGTTAGGTTAATTTTATAATGTTCTGTAAATGGGACTGCTTTCCTAATTCCTTGGCGTGATGGGTTCAGTGTCCAGGAATGCTTTTGATTTTGTATGTTGCCTTCATATCTTGTATATATGATTGTTTGAGCAAGAGAGAAAGAAAATGTAACTATAGCTAATTACACACACCTGGAAACTTCTGTTGGAGTGTGTCTGGCACAGACTTTCACTGTTTATGTGCATCATACAGAAAGAATGGAAGAAAATGAAGGCTCAGGATGCCAACTGCATTGGACTCAGAGAGCTGAAGAGATAGACACAATGATGGAGACAGAACATAGAATAAACCCCCTGTCTTCAAGCCCTGCCTTCCATGCCATGGTGCATTGGCAGCAGTCAACATGTTTATGAGATGAAAAGATAGTGAACACTGTCATTATGAATGTGTTATTGTCATCAATTAGATTTTATAAATTCCTTCTATATCTATCCCTTCATTTAATGTTCACATGAGGGTGACCATTATTAAGAGTAGGAAGAAAAGGAGGCAGAAGAGACTCACAAAAGAAGTAAAAGAAGGAAGATGATACCGCTGTACACATTTGGAAACTGAGTCAGAATGGCTCATCCATGTTTTACTGTAAGTAAACTCCTGGGCAAGTCCTCAGAGTCATATCCAGCTGCTACTGAATTTTATATTTCTCTTATAAATCATATTGTTTTCAGTGAGTTGTCTTAAGGGTGAGTATGGATAAGAAATGTAACATGTGGAATACCTAGAGCTGTCTTGGCTTCCAAAACTATACCTCTTGCTCCAGAAACACTGCATGCACAAAATAAACCACAAAGCATCTTCATTCACACAAATAGTGAAGACTCCACAGGTAAAGTAAACCAAGAAAACAACCACATAAACATGTAAGGACAAACATCATAAAGATGTAGGAGACTGCTTCAGGATTTTACCTGAGCACTAGTAACTTGCTATTTATGATACAGTTCCAATAAACCCAAGTCTCCAATTACAGAGTCCAGAAAATAATTCAGACTATTTTAATGGCAGTTATAATAAATCTTAGAGTACAGTGTAGTAGCAAAGAAGAGATAGACAATGAAAAGTAGATGAAGAAACTCAGTTGTTCTTCCAAAATTTTAAACAATCTGACATGAGATTTTGATTTAAAAAAAAAAAAGAAAGAAAGAAAAGGTAATGACAATGAATATAAGCCTACCTGTCTCAGTAGACCAAGTGCATTTGGTCACTAACACAACTGACTCCACTTCCTAGGATGTCTTGGTATAGTAAAGAGAGCATGGTGATCTTCTGGAGGCCACTAAGCCTCTCTGGCTTTTCATTTCCTCCACTTTAAAATGGAAGTCCCTAAAACTTATCTTGTAGAGTTGAGGGTACTGACAATCTGATATAAAAGGTACTAATAGTCTCTAACCCCAAGTAGACACTAAATAATAAGGAGCACTTGTGGTTTTAACAATAGTTAGTTTATTTGCAGTAAGAAGGCTCAAGTGTAGAGTTACCAAGTTGTTTTGGGTAGGCATGGGCATTCACATTTTAAGCAGACTTTTGAATCAGCTTTCAATATAATTTGCCCACATCAAAACTCATTAAACCAAGCAGTTCATGGGTCTGACTTCACAAATGATTACTTTACTGTTTCAGAAGTCTTCCATAATGAAAACTAGCTCATTCCAAGGTAAAAAATCAGAACTGAACCCCAGAAGAAAAAGATTCTCTTGGGGAAATAGATACAGATACATAGAACACATTTTGTGATCAATTTCATTTGGACTATTAGCAAGTAGAGAAAAGCCCAAATGTTAAAAACAAAATCACACAGCAGCAAAGCTTAGATGCTTAGATTCTGATTAACATCTATTTTTCTCTAAAAGTCTAGTATGGGGGTGCTGTTTCTTCACTTCATTGATAGCATATTTTATCATGGATTTTATTCTCTGGAGAAAGTAAAAGTGATTCACAGTGGGAGAAATATTAGGGGCTTACATTTCTGAGTAGCTTTCACATGTGTCTGAGTATCATATCAAAGTAGAAAAAAATTTATTTTTTTCTCTTTTGTTACAGATGTACCTAATCAGTGCTATATGAAATGTAACTAGGTTGACCAGAAGGCCAATGATGGCTAAAATACAGTACTTTACTATGTGGGCCATAGATCATAACCAGCATGGGAGAAAATGTTTCCATGGGAAAATGTGATGAGAGTTCCCTTCTATGTTGTAGTGCCAGAAACACCTTTCCTTTGCAGGCTTTCAGTGATTTCTGTGAGGCAGCATGGTGTAATGGAAAGAACTCTATATTTAGATCATGGCCTGAGTTTCAGTCCGGTGTTCCTGCTTTACGAGTCAAGTGAACCTGAAAGATTCTGAGTCTCAGTTTTCTTATCTGCTCATTGAAAATTCCTATTCTCTTGGGATTTTGTGACTTGAGAGGCAAAATAATGTTGCATTCACTCTGAAGAATGAACAGTTCTTTGTACAGTTTTGAAAAGTTCTTAGTGGCCCCAATCTGCCAGAGGTAAGCTCCTCTGTATGATGTCTGTACAAAAGTGTCATTCACGGCTCAATACTACATAGATTCAATGCCATTCTGATTGCAATTCCAACAGTGTTATTCATAGAACAAGAGAAAATAATTCAAAAATTCATCTGGAACCACAAGAGACCTAGAATAGCAAAAGCAAGGATATGGCAATGAGTATCACAATTTCCAACTTGAAACTATACTATAAAGTCACTGTGATAAAAACAGCACAGTACTTGCAAACAAACAGCCTGAAGGATCAATGGAAGAGACCAAAAGATGCAGAAACTACCCCAGACTTATGGATCTCCTCATTTTTGACAAAGGAACCAAACAATGGAGAAAAGTCTCTTTAATAAATGGTGCTGGAAAAAATGGCTCTCAATCTGTCAAAGACTAAAGCTAGGTCTATCTCTTTCTCCATGCCCTAAACTAAATATTAAAACAGAAACACTAAGCTTGCTGGAAGATAGATTAGGTAGAACTCTTGGAGACACTGACATAGGGAAAGACTTTTTAAGCAAAATCTCACCAGAATGGGTGCTAGAAGAAGAAATCAAGACCAGTCATGTCATATTCTGGTATAAACTCTCCATGTGGAATGCGATGATGATGTGTATTCATAATGTACCAATAAAGATTTGAATTTTTAAAAAATCTTCAGCAAAGCCAAAGAAACCACCAATACAGCAAAAAGATAACTTATAATACAGGGGAAAAAAAAAAACTTTACCAAGTATTCCTCAGACAGAGGACTACTTCCAAGAGACATAAATAATTTAAGAGCATCAGCCCCCCCACCAAAAAATTTAAAGACCAAATTCAAAAATGGACATCTGAAATGAACAGACATTTTTCAGAAGAAAAAGTAAAAGCATCAAAAAAAAAATTGAAAAAACATTCAACATCACTGGCCATTCAAGAGATGCAGATGAAAATAACACTGAGATTCCATCTCATTCCACAAAGAACAACTGCTATCAAGAAATTAATCCACAACAAATGCTGGGGGGTGGGTGCTATACGGCAAAGGGAACCCTTCTCTGAGGGTGGGAATGTAGACTTGTGCAATAACTGCAGCAATCAGTGTAAAGATTCCTCAAACATGTAGATTGCTTAATGCAATCATTATATATACATATATGTATATATATAGTACCAATAAAGATTTGAATTTTTAAAAATATAGGATTAGAAGTTTCAGTTGACCCTGCTAGGTATATACACAAAAGAATTAACGGTCTCATATATCACAGCCACATATGTGCACCCATGTTTACAGGAGCTCAGTTTGTAATAGCTAAATCTTGGAAATAGCCCAAATGCCTATAAATTGGAGACTGGACAAAGAAAATGTGTGAAATTTAAAAAAAAAATTTAATAAAATGAGGTATTACTCAGCCATAAGGGATGATATATTAGAGACATTTATACTTAAATGAATATAACTTGAAGCCATAGAAATAAGTGGAATACATAGGACACAGATGTATATATATCATAAAATTTTTCTAAATGAGAAGCTGAAGGTGAAATATGAAGAAAATGTTGAACGGGAAAAGCAAAAGGGGAATAGGGGAAAGAAGAGAAGGGAAAAAGTAGAAGTTAAAAAATGGAAACAAAACTTACATGTATAGGGAGGGCAAAGGAATGGGAAAAAATGAGAATCAAGATATACCATGTATAGCTTTAAATTTATAATGTTACATGTGACCATAATGTATACCCAAAATGTACCAATGAACTCAATAAATAAAAGAAACCTAATCTAAATAGTAAAGATCAGGCCAATACAAAATATGTTTCAAGGGTAGCAAAGGAAATGATCAGTCTCCATCCATTTCAAGTTCAAGTATTAAAAGAATAAACTCCTTCAAAAGACTTGCCTTGAACAGAAAACCTCAGGGTATCCTGCTATTTCAGGAACACTGAAATTTCAGCCACCCAGGAATTCAGAGCCCACTGCAGTCATTATCCAAGAGAATGAAGTTAACCAAGCTTGAGCCAGGGGCAAACCTTGATATCACTTGCATAATGCTACTTCCGAGCACGTAGAATGCAAGAGTTAGAGTGACAGAAGCTCCCACTCATATTTAAGTAAAAGACTTGAGAAGCCAAGAAAAAATGTAAAACATCTTCACAGTCTCCACCAGGGGTCCCTGAGAGGGTCATGCTTCAAGCCATGGAAAGGGATGGTGTGGTGGAGACTCTGTGAGATTGAAGATTTTTGGAATGTGGAATATCTGCTCAAGAAAACCACAGACAATGAGAGTAGTCAGCACAAGTGAAAGGCATATTGGCTACAACCAGCAAAACCATGGGTACAGGGCTGCCCATTGCCTTTGAAGCTCATATCTCACCGTAACTTGCCCTGGGTACCAGGCCTGAAGCTACAGGATGTTTTTATTTTGTTTATTGCTTGTAATTTGCTATAGGTATTAATTTTTGGCTGCTGAGTTTCAGTCTTGTTTTGGTTCAATTCTTTCATATTCCTCTATTCTTGTTTGATAGGGAACACTTTTTCTGTACCACTGTATGTTGGAAGTATTTAAAGTTCTTTTTTATTTTCATCAGGGTTCACAGTGAAGAGTTTGACTTTAGTCTCAGTAGACTTGGCACTTGAACATTTCAGCAATGCAGATGTGACTTTAAAGGGCATAACTTTTTTTGTTGTTGTTTATTTAGTATTTGGTCTCAGGGGTCGAATTTAAGACCTTATAGAAAGAAGCCTAATATCCTCAATGGAGAAAAAACAGTCTCTTTAATAAATGGTGCTGGAAAAACTGGGTTTCAACCTGTTAAAGACTAAAGCTAGGTTTATCTCTTTCACTATGCACTAAATTCAAATAAAAGTGGACAAATGTAAATATTAAAACAGAAACACTAAGCCTACTGGAAAATAGGTTAGGTAGGACTCTCAGAAACACTGGCATAGGGATTCTCTGAGCAAAACCTCAGCAACACAAGAATTTCGGCACCCCTTAGAGATAGACTGTATGTATTCTTCATAATGAAATGGAAATAAAACTTTAGAGGCCAGGGACAGTATTTAATGGCTTAGATATAAATGTATCCCATAAGTCCTTGTATTCAATGGCATGACTTTTGGAAGATGATTGGATTGTGGAACATTATACTCATGAATAACCCACTGCAGGATTCATAGCTGAGTGTAATGTTTGGAGGCAGGACCTGCTCAAAATGCACAGTTCACTGGGGGCATGACTTTAAAGGACCCAACTTTTTATTTTCATTTCTTTCCCTTTTTTTCTAATTCCAGGGATCAAACTCAAGACCTTGCAGAAAGGATATACTGTTGTCTCCAGATCCTGTACTGTATTTCCTGGCTGTCAAGAATGAGAAACTTTCTTTTGCCAGGTATATCCTCCACAGTGCCCTAGAGCTGACTGATCATGAACTGAACTCACTGAAACTATAATGCCAAATAAATCTCTTTTCCTTAAAATTGAGGGTTCAGTATTTCACTACAGCAGCAAAATGTTAACTAATACCATCGTAATGTAAATTAGTACAGCGTTTAGAGAAAACAACATGGGACTTCTTCAGAAATTTTAAAACAGGACTACTATTCAATCCAGCAGTCCCACGACTGGGGACAAAGCCAAAGGACTTGAAATCTGTACGTGAAGGTGCTAAGTGCAGGTCCATCCATGTTCATTGCAACTTTATTTACAATAAATAGAAACAATCAATCTATATGCCCATGAACTGGTGAACTGATAAAGAAAAGGAGGTATACATAGAAAATGAAATACAAAGGTTTAGCAATAAAAATCCTACCATTTGTAATACTATGGATGAATTTGGAGAAACTTATGTTAAATGAAATAAGCTACATAAAGGAAGATAAATACCATATGATCTCAGTTATACATAGAATCCAACAAAGTCACACTCATAGAAACAGAAAATGAAATAGTAGCCAGCAGAGCCTTGGGGTTGAGAAAGACTAAGAAGATATTGGTGAAATTGCAGGAAATTTCAGCCAGATAGGAAGTATAAATATGAGAGAGTTAGTTATTACATATCATGCTTAGTGTTGTTCACAAAAATATATCAGAAATAAAAATTGCTAAGATCAGATATTTTAAGTGTTCCTCAATATACACACACATTTTTGAAGTATTAGCATGCTGTACAGTTTTATTTAGCCATTTCATAATATACAGTAATATCAAAATATCATGATGTAGAATATTTGTATTTCTTGTCAGTTAAAATGAGTAAAACACAAAACATCTGATGACTGACTGAATGAATGGAAAATCATTCAGCCAAACAACTGAGAAACAGGACACACTCTTTTCAATACAAAAGTACTAAACTAAGGGCTAGGGATGTAGCTCAGTGGTACAGATCCTGCCTGGCAAGCAGAAGGTCCCTCAGTTTGATACCTGGTACAAAAAATTAATAAAGAATGTAAACTAAACTGGGATTCTTCTGATACTTCTCTTCTTCTTCTTCTTCTTCTTCTTCTTCTTCTTCTTCTTCTTCTTCTTCTTCTTCTTCTTCTTCTTCTCTCTCTCTCTCTCCCTTTTCTTTTTCTTTCTGAGACAGGTCTTGCTATGTAGTTCAGCTGTTACTTTAACTCATGGAAATCCCCCTGCCTCAGCCTCCAGAGTAATGGGATTATAGCATATGCAATCATGCCTGGCTTGGCACCTCTTTAGATATCTAAATCTTCATCTCCTATCACTTACCACAGTATGAATTGCCTATGTATGTCTTTTAGTTAATATCAGTCAGCTCCAATTGTCAAGAAAGCATGAAGTTCACAAGCACACACACACACACACACACACACACACACATTTCCTAAGTGAGTGAACACATAGATACTTTCATTTTATTTAAGAAAACAGAAAATCTTGCTTAGATGAAAGGAGAAGTTGAAGTATAGACTAATTTGGCAACTAACTTCTTCCTTGTGTTATTCTTTACTCTGGGTTAGGGCATGATCTAGGTTTTCATTGTTCCACCCCCCTGCCATGAAAACACTTATCATCAGGCCTGGATTTGTCTGTGTTCTTGTCTGCTAGGCTACAGCTGTAACTTCCAAAACAGAATCACCTTTTATTTGTGTTCATATCTTAAATGCATAGCCATGGACACTGAAGCAATGACAGAAATTGTAAAATTCTGTTTGACAAGTGATCAAAATTCCTTCTGCTTGGTGGTGTTCATAGATACTTTTCTTTCACTTGGCTTGTTGCTCACTAAAATTTCTCTGTGTTTAGATGATAGTGGAACAAAGAATTGAGACTGTTTTGTAATTTATTCTATTAAGTTTTCACACTCCTTTGGCACTTCTACCATACTTCTGAAAGTTGCAGATTTTCTGTCCACCTGGTGCTTACAGACTTTCAAAGAGACAGTGGCATGTATAATGTTGTGTAATGTTGACAATTCTGAGTAACTGGAAACTGAAACCATATGGGGAAGTTCTAGGAGGTTGATAATTGAACTTTAAAGCAAGAAGATTGATCTTGAATATCCAAAGCCCAAAAACCTGAGAATTTCTTGAAGAAATTTATTAAAGATGGTCTGGGTATTGGAACATGTGCATTCTATAATTCTGAAAATCAGAGACTTTCATCAACTACCAGAGAATTCAACAAACTAGGCAGATGTCCCTACAGAAACAGGACACCGGAACCTAATAAAAAATCAGCCATCAAGAAATAAGATGGGGCCCACAATAATGATTCAAAACAGAGGGGCAGGTGGGATTGGAAGATATATCATTTGCACACCAGGGAAATTCTAGAGGCTTATTTTACACAGCGATCACCCACCTCCTCCAGTCTGCTATGATTTTATTGGAGATGGGACACAGAGAAGGTGAGCAATTTGCCTACAGCTGCATTACTGCTAAGTATCCACGGTTTGAATCCAGACCCTCCTGTCTCCAGATTCTGGAAGAACCCATTATAAAATTAGCTGTTGTATTTGACTTGTGCCTTCTAACACTTCTTTCAGTTTCTGGGGTATGAATCTCTACTCCTTGGTACTCAAAGTGAAAACTACTCATGTTGATCTAAGTAGAAGTACCTGAAGATACAGCCTATGCTATATTCATTGCAAAGTGCACATATTTGCTTCTGGCTACATGTAAAACTGAGATATATCCAAAACCTGGTGATGTGCAATGTCCAGGGTCCAGGCAGCTGGTGTCCCTGTCTGTGTCTGTGTGAACTTTGCTTTTGCTTCTGGTGGTCTGTGTGGGTAGGTACTGAATATGCTGTAGATGACTTACTATGGATCAAGGTGATAGTCACACAATCCTATGAATGTGCTGAACACTACTAAACAAATGGAAAAAGTGAGTTCTGTAGTGTGCACATAATATCTAAATAAAACTGGTTCTTTTTGAATGAGAAAAAAGATAGCATTGCTAACCCTCTGGTTGGCAAGAGAACAATAATATGTAAGAAAAATGCAAAATATCATAATTCAAAGAGATTTAGAAAACAAACACAAAGTAAAAAATTTTATGATTGAACATGTATTTTGCTTTTATATTTGAAGGCTGATATAAAAATATAATCAGAATAAATGAGCTCTTTCAATCAGGAGAAAGTTGAAAAAGGAAGTTCGTAGAGAAAATTGGGTTGCAGTTTAGTTGGCAACATTTTCCCTGCTTTCTTAATGGCACCTAAAATAAAGTGGCTCTTAAAATGAATGGCATCTCAATGTCATAAAATAGAGTAGAAGAGACTCCAGTTGGATGAGGCTTACTTTCAGCAATGTCTCACTGTAAAAGATCAGGTATTTCTGAGCCTTCATGTTTCCCTAGTGGATTTATTTCTAAGGGTATTGACTCTGAGAAGTTGTAGCTCTATGGGAAAAAATGAGAATTAAGTTGTGTCTTATACTGGTACAAATCCCCATTATGGAGTGCAATCATGATGTGTATATTTAATGTACCAATAAAGATAATTAAAAAAAAATTTTATTCATGTCAATTGGAAAATTCACCATTCATTAGGTCCAGCATCAGATCACAGGCTTGAAAAATAAGGAAAAGATCACAGCTAGTGGAATTTATCTTCCACTGAAAGAAATACGCTAGAAAAGAAAAGGTAAAACAATATATTGGTTTTCTTTCTATTACTTGGGGATTTTCATTTCTTAATACCTTTTGAATCCCAGATCCCTAGAGGCCTAGAAATAAATGGACTAATACATTAAGAAAGAAAACTCTTGGCCAGTGGTTCAAATGTGTGCACCACGACAGCCAACTCCTTGTGCATTTTCTTTGGGCCCTTATGAGTCTTTGTGACTCAGGAGCATTCACTTGCAGGTGACTCCAGGTGACCATCGTGTAGGGCTCCAACCAGACCATCCAGAGTCAGGGAGCATACACAGGACTCTCAGAGGAGGGGACAATTGGAAGAAGAAACTGGAGGCCTATGTGTTCCATCAGAGAATGAATGAATTAATGTAATTTGAAAACTTCTCATTGCCAGTTTTCATAAAACATTATTTTAATCTAAAAGGCAAAGACTTACATTTATTTCATCAATTTGCAAAATAAGTGAGAAATTGGAAGCACTAACATCTGATATAGCAGTATAATTAACAGTTATCTATATATATAAAATATTTACAAAAGACAGGTGGTTCTATGAGGAAAAGATTGAATCCAATATTTAATGAGAAATGTAGAAAAACTATTTATGTAATATTCACACACAGACACATACACATATAAGTGGTCCCCACTATATGAGTAACTGGCTTTGACTGAAGCAAATAGTCTAAAATTATGATAACTGGAGCCTTGCATGATTCATATTTCTGCATTCTCATCTATGACAAGTGCACAGTACTATTTTCTATGGTATAAATTAACTTTATATCATTTAATTTTCTTATAATAAAAGACAGAATATATTTATTATAGAAAATTTAGGAAAAATACACGCCATACTTAACCTTAAATATAACTGGATATAGGAGAACATTTGATATAGACTTATGAAGCCCTTTTATTTTGACTATAAACCATGTAGACAACATACAGACATGTACACACCCCCACTGAGGAAGGGGGATCTTAATTCTATGAGTTATGGTCAGGGCTGCTTAGACTAAACTTCTGCTTTCTGACAACTGGGGACTGAATACGTAGCATCTGTCTATTTTACCATACTTCTCCTAGGTCACTCAATCCAGTAATCATAATTAATTGGTCAGATGGTGAAAACTTAGCCCAAGAAGATCCCATCATATTTTTGCTCCTCAGAAATTAGAGCTGACAATGCTAAAGTACTGTGAAGAGAGGCAGCTGAGCTGGCATATTGTATTAAAGAAGTAACTACATCAGAGCAGGTGGAACTAAAGAAATAGAGCGAGACATGATGGGACTCTGACAGATCCAGAGGATAGTAGGTGTGAGTTCCAGTAATTCTCTACTTCTGTGGCTTCTTAATTTAGGAGACTTTCTCTTCTGCTCTCCAGAAAAAACAATCACATTCTAAAATAAGCTGTGCTTTAACTAAGGCAAGAAATATTTTATTTTGTACCCAATTTTCTTTAATAACAATGTTAAATGATTTTCTTTATTTTCATGCTGTCAAATACCATCATGAACACTTTTAAATGTAAAACATTTTATGAACAATTTGTCTTAGAATATATTATTTGATGCATATTGATAATTTGCTTTCAAAAAAGCTTTAAAATATTACATTGGTGCTGAATATGGTGGCACACACCTATAACCTCAGGACTTGGGAGGCTGAAGCAGGAGGACTACCAGGAGTTCAAGGCAACCTTGGGCCACATAATGAATTTAAAATGAGCCTGAACTACATAGTATGTCTCTGTCTCAAAAAAAAAATATCACTTTAGTACCAACAAATTATAATAGAATATTCTAAACATTGTTACATATTTGTAAAGTAAAAAAGTAACATACAGTGTATTAATGATTTATAGAATTCTCTCAAATCTCCTGTTTATAAAAAGCCTAATAAATCATTCAAAAGGATACAGTATTTTAAAATCAAATGAGTTTGCACTGATATCTTTAACATTTTTGGTCAAAGAACATTGCAAATATGTTTGACAATAATTTTAAAGCACTCAAGATATTAGCAAGAGCAATTAAGTACTAAATAGTATTACAACCTGCCTCATATATGAACAACTGGAGTTATGACCAGAATTTTAGTTTTAACTTATGACCAAAGTCTTGAGTTAAGGACCTGAAAGTTAGCTGCTTGTGCATTTGAAAACAGTTGTTGTGATGTTAGAAAAGCATATATAAATACACACAAGCATTAGTTTGAGCCCAGATGTGCATGGTTATGGATGTGATTTCAGTTACTACGTTATATAATTGCTATAATTAGTGCTATCAAAGGGGCCTCTACAAAAGGCTAGAAAGAAGCCAAGGCAGGTAGGGAAGTACAAAAAGCAATCACAACTGAAAAGAAGAAGGAAATTATGAAGAAAGATGAGAGTGGAATTCATGTAATCCATCTAAGTATTGTGTACATCATGTCAAAATCCACCATATCAACAATCTTACAGAGAAAAGATTTCCATAAGGGAGCTGATGTTGCAGAAGGTATTATTCAAATAAGTAAACCATAATCAAGCATGCTAGACAAGGTAGAAAGATGTAAAGCACATGCCAGGTTATAAGCCCATCTGAGTTTATAACTTGTGGAACAGCTGGGGCTACAAATGCAGATTTCATAAAGGATAATCCATCGATGAGTGATAATAGTGAAACATGTCATGCCAGTAAGGGGAGGTTTTTGAAATTTTAAAGCAAGAACTGGGGCTCAGAGCATAACTAGGCTTGATGAAGCAGCCAGTGCATGTAAAAGTGCTGCTGAAAATTATATGCATCACCTCAAAAACAATGACACTGAGAAATGGCTTCTGCTCTTGTCAAGTTTTCAACTGTGATGAAACAGGTCTCTTTCTGGATAAAACATCTAGAGCATACATCCCTCAGGAAGAGAGGAAAATACCATGTCCCATCCTCTGAAGAACAAGCTACCCTTAATGCTATGTGCCAATAACAGTGGTGACCTCAAAACAATCTTCTCACCTTGGTACCTCTAGAGTGCTCAGAAAGCATACAGTCATGAAGAACAGTCTAGGTGCAATGTGACAGTCTAACATAAAAGCTGGTGACAAGTCCTTTTTCATGAGTGGTTCTCGGAGGCTTTCTGTCCTACTGTTAATAAATATCCAGAGGAAAAAACTATACCAATCAAGGCTCTCCTCATCATAGACAATACTGCTCACCTATGAAATTTAGAAGAAGAATTGGCTGAAGAGTTCCCATGGCTCTCAGTCAAGTTCCCCCACCTAACACAACTCTTTTACTGCAGCCTATGGACCAGCAGATTATAGCTAACTTTAAGAAGCTGCACACCAAGGAACTGTTCCTGAAGTGGCTCCAGATGGTACTGATTTAACCCTTAAAGGGTTCAGAAAGGAATATCACAACAGGATTTAGTGAGAAATACTGGTTCATTGTCTCTCTGAGAACACACAGATCTGCCTGGAAGAAAGTGGAATCTAAGATGATGTAGGAGAGGGACTTTGAAGGATATGTAAAGGAGCCTGAGTCTTCAATCAATCCTGTGTTTGATAACACTGTCACTGTAACAGAGTTCACAGGTGGATGTTGGTGATGTCAAGGGACTAGTGGAGCAACACTCAGAAGACATACAAAGGAACTTCAGCAACTTCTGGTTGAACAACAGAGAACAGAAGCTGAGGAGCTTTCTGAAGAGGAGGGGGAGTATTGACAATTGGTACAAGGAAGTTGTTTTTCTGAAATAAAGAAAATCCTAAAAAAAATAGACAGAGCTACAAACATTTGTAGAGAAGACCTGCCCAGAGAAAAGACCACACATTTCACTCACTTGCTTAATGATATGTCATGTCATGCTCCAGAATGGTGTTAAAGAAAAGGCAGAAAAGACAACCTTAGACTGGCTTTTAGTTCTGAAAAGTTTGAGACCTAGTGAGCTAGAAGCGAGTCCTGAGAAGAGAAAGGACACCAGCGAGCCAGATTCCTGATGTTCTTATAGAAAGGGGCTCTCAAACAACAACCACCTTCCATCTCATCCTCCCTTTCTGAAAGCTAAAAATGTCAACTTGAATGGTGAGTCCAGTATGAAATTACTGTTTCTGGTAAGCCAGGCACATTTATAACTTTTTGGTGGAATATGCTAGGAAAATTATTGGTGTTTCTGGTACATTATACATCCCTTTTTATTATGAAATGATTAGTTCAGGAGTGTTTTGGGAGGTCCAGGATGCATTATGGGTATTTCCAGTATTTCTTATGGGAAAAATAGGGTTTTTTTGGTTTGTTTTGTTTTATTTTTTGTGGAACTTTTTTGGTACCAGGGATCAAATTTGTGACTTTGTGCTTGTGAGGCAGGTGCCAGAATCACTGAGCTGGATCTCTGGACCAGGAAAATAGTTTTGAATTACAATCAACTTGAGTTACAACTACTCACAAACTAATCAAGTTCATAATCCAAAGGTCCACTGTAACTAAATATTGGTAGCACTCTAGATGTTTATCAACACAAATCAATAAAGAAAATGCAGTACATAAGTTTAAATATTACATGGTTTCTCTGATATGAGAAATGCAAACAGCAAATAAAGAGCATATAAGACAAATAACAGGAAGTAAGGGGATAAATCTTTCTCAAATGAGAAGGGAATGGAAAAAGAATTATGATATGTTACATGCATGTATCAACTTTCCATAAGATATGTAATCATTATGTACTGAGAATATATACTAATAAAAAAAGCAACTTAGAAAAATTAGATTTAGAAAAATCTAAACAAAGTCAGGTTCTATATTCTGAGGACAACAGACATTTTGGGATAACTGAATTATTTCATCAGTTTCACTTACTGAAGTGTTACTGTAAGACTATTTTTTAAAAAAATATTTTTAATTGAAATCTTTATTGGTACATTACATATACACATCATGATTGCACTCCACAATGGGGATTTGTACCAGTATATGACACAACTTAATTTGCATTTTCCCATAGTCCTACCCACCCTACCACCCCCCTATATACATAAAATGTTTTTTCTTTCTTTTTTGTTATAATCTCATTATTTTTTCCCCTTCACCCGATTTCACTTTGTGTATTTTCTATTTCACAATATATAACATATAATTCTAGAACTCATTTACATCTTTATTTTTTCATACCAGAGAAAAGATGCAACATTTACCTATCTGTGTCCTATTTATTTCACTTATGAGGATATCCTCAAGGTATGTCATTTAAGTATAAATAATTCAAACTTATCATTTTTATGGCAGAGTAATACTCCATTCTGTAGAAGAACCACAGCTTTTTTATCCAGTTTCCAGCTGATGGACATTTGGGTTGTTTCCAAGATGTAACAATCACAAACTGAGCTGCTATAAACATGGGTGCACATATGTTACTGTGATATGAGTCTTTTAATTCTTTTGTGTATATACCTAGCAGAGTGATGGCCAGGTCAAATGGGACCTCCAAACCTAGCTTTTTAAGGAATCTCCAAACTGATCTCCACAGGGGTTGTATGAGTCTACAGTCCCACCAAGTGGAGAAGGGTTCCTTCTTCTTGGCAGCCTCACCAACATTTGTTGCTGGCTAATTCTGAAATGGCAGCCATTCTATGTGGAGTGAGATGAAATTTCAGTGTTGTTTTCATCTGCATCTCTCGAATGACTAATGAGGTTGAGCATTTCTTCGTATGCTTCTTAGCTGCTCTTACTTCTTTCCCTGAAAAATATCTGTTCATTTCAGATGTCCATTTTTGAATAGGGTCTTTAAATTTGGGTGGGCTGATATTTTTCAGCTCTTTATATATTCTAGATAGTAACCCTTTGTCTGAGGAACAGCTGGTAAAGATTTGTTCCCACATTGTTGGTTGCCATTTTGCTCTGTTGGTGGTTTCCTTTGCTGTGCAGAAGCTTTTTAAAAGAATGAGGTCCCATTTGCTGATTTCTTCTGCTAATTCCTGTGCTATAGAGGTTTTGTTCAAGAATTCTTTCCCAAAGCCAATGTCTTCAAGAGTTTTAACTAACCTGTTTTGCAGCAGGGTTAGAGTGTCTGTTTTAATATTTAGGTCTCTTATCCACTTTGATTTTAGCTTGGTACACAGTGAAGGAGCTAGATCTAGTTTTAGTCTTTGGAAAGTTAAAGTCCAGTTTTCCCAGAACCATTTGTTAAAGAGGCTATCTTTCCTCCATTGAGGATTTTTGGCTCCTTTGTCAAAGATGAGGTGGCTCAGTGTATCTGGAGTAGTTTCTAGATCTTCTAGTCTACTCCATTTATCCTCATTTTTTCAAAAAATATCTAGGAAAATTCTTGATATTCGTGTTTTGAATCATCTAATCCAAAGAAGACACAGAAATATAGCAGTTTTGAATTAATCTAGGCTCTACTTGACAGAAATTTAAAACACTCTCTATAAGTTCTTTAGATGCATAGAAAAGTTTGAAGGAAATGAATGAGATTCTTCATTATTAGAGATTTAGAGACTAGAGCACAGTTTGGTCATACATATTCTGTTACTGATCATGATACTGTTCTGAAAGAAAGTTCAAACAAATGCACAAAACTGGTTAAACGAAAACCCAGAAGTAACTTATTGCTACTCCATAGCCTTTGTTGTTTAGTTAAACTAGTGATCCTTTTAAATATCTGTTCCCTAATACAATAGTCTGTACTTTCTTGTTCTCCTCTCCACTGACCTCTCTTGAAAAATAATTCTCATTCACAGAGGGTCAACATTATGATGGAATTTTTTTCTCCTCCCATGTGAATTTGGAGCTGCTAGATGTTTAGCTGCTTGCTAGACTTGCTGGCACCTGGTGACAAAAACATTGGCCCTCGAACTATCTGTAACATCAGGATGATTCTTGAGAAGCTCCTTTTGGTTATCCATTGCCAAGCCAGTGGCTCAAACTGGTGGGAACTTAGAGTTCCAGACCCATCATTGCCCCCTGCAAAGCCAACATGAGCTAGGGAAGATGACTAAAACTAGATAATGCTCTCCCATTAGAACATGACACAGTCTACTTCTGAGAATAGGGAAGAGTGAGCAATGGCCAAATTCCTTGCATCAGCCCTTTGAAAGAGACTGTGAAAAATACTACAGTTTTAGACTACAGAGGTTACGCTCACAATCCTCAACAGGAACTTTGTGGATGCCTTCTAGTATACTATGATGAATCAGCACTGAAATTTACACTGACACATTCATACTATGGACTATGTAATGTCTGGGGGAAAGTAAGATATCTGAATCAAAAATGGGATGTCCTTAGATGGTTGAGGGAAAAAACAAGAACAACCCAAAAACTCTCTATGTCCATTAGACTGACTCATCTTGTGACAGAGTGAGAGGCCCCACCAGCCAAAAATAGAGGATCAGTATCAAAAATCTCTGTTGACAAAGAACACATGTGTGTTCCTAGACATGATTGTGGTTTTCTTGAAATGTTGGTCTTTTCCTCCTCCTCAGTGTTCTTCCTCCTCTCTTCTTCACTCTCTTCTATTTTTTATAGGTGAGTTTCTAAGTTTACATTTGCCACAAAAAGAAGAAAGAGTGACTTGGTTCTTCTATTCACAAAGATTTCTTTGCTTTGGACAGTTTTACCATATTTGGACTGCTGCACACAATTGTTCATGATTTCCTTGGTTGATTGGTTCCCAGGGATATCTGAAGTTTATACAAGAATAGAGAAAAGGCATGAAGACCATACAGTTTGGACAACAAAGTTCACACTTTGGATGAGGAGCTGGGGGCCAGCCTCTAGGCATCAGAACAATTTTCCAGGAGTCAAATAAATGGGAAACACAGCACAGAAGATGAAACTGAGACATTTTTGTGGCTGTTAAGGACATAAAAAAGCTTGAAGCATTGAAAGGCCTCATAGGGATTCCTTCATCTCCCCAGGTGCAGAAACATTCCACCTAGCTGTGTTAGAGTCTGAGCCAGAAGACCCTTGGTGGTGAAAGTGCCCGTGGCTTTCTACTTGCTATCCTGTGTGTCTTAGAAAACATGGGTAGATCCTGCTCTTCCATAACCTCTGACAGATCCTTCCAGCTTCCCAGAGATGTTCTTGGACTGCAGCAGTGGCTCTTGGCTCAGAATAAGGCCAAGTGTCCAAATGTGCCAACTCACAACATGAGACGCCAGACCTGGCATGGGGAGGTGCCTGCCTGGGGTCAGGGGCTATCCTCGAGAAAACAGAGTTTGGGGGAGCCCAGAGACTTGATACCTAGCTGAGGTTGGGTGCCACTGGAGTTCAGTAATTCCTCATGCTCCTGAAATGGTTGTATAAGAGCCATGAAGATTTATGTAGGAAGTGTTGTTCCCAAAATGAGAGAATAAACTGTGGATTAAAGGGTTCACATGCATTCATTAGTCTGTATTCACTGCATCATCTGGGAACATTCCAACTCCTCCTCATTATCTGAGTGCAGCCAGTTTTCAAATATTTTCAAGGCAGTAAAATCTACCTTCAATAAAATCATACCCACGTAAATATACCTGAACAGAGGGTCATCAGATTGTACCCAACCACCCTTCCTAGACTCAGCTATTCATTGTGCCACTTGTAATTTCTGAGGTCTAGCCAAAGAAGTTTCTTAGAAAAACTGACTTTAAAAGCATGGTTTAAGGAGTCTGATAAATAAATCTCCATCTTCCTGAAAATCCAATTTTTAAATTTCTAATTTTTTAGCAGGAAACATTTCAAATGCATTCACATTTAGTCAGGATCAGAATGTATTGAACAACATTTTTCTGAACAAGAGATGAGGGCCACTCACTTTTTCTAGGTAACAGAAATGGAGAGACAGGTAAGACCTAATTCTAGAACCAAAACAGACCTTGCTGCTGAGTGGCCTTTGGAAAACTGTTCACACCCCGAAGTCTGTATTGTTTTACAATCTTAGGAAGTAAAAAATGCTAAGCATGAGAGGGTTGATGATTGTTTTCATGTGAAATCTCATTTTATACTAATATCAGGCAAATTCTATAATGAAATACCAGACTCAAGGCCCATACTCAAAGTCTTTTGACTTCTAGCCATCTAGTGGATTCTCTGATTACAGAGTTATGGGGCAAAACAAAAATTTAATGATGATGATAACTTGGGAATAGTAAGGATAGTAGTGATACCTGAGTCTTCTAAAGCAAAGATGAAAATTGAAGATATTTGATCTTGGGTGATGGTGTAAGAGGCTCCAAATTAGGCCATGCAGAGCCTAGCAGAAAATGCAATATACCAGTTGAATTTATAAGGTGTTCCCACTATAAATGACACTCCTTCATGCTTTCCAAATGCTCACAATTTGCAAAGCACTAATATCACCAGGGCCACATTTGATCCTCCCAAACAAGAACTAGACAAAGTAGAAAGGACACTGTTCCTATATCAGAAGTGGAATAACAGAGGCATAGGAACATAAGGTGTCTTGTCCAAGTTGAGACAACAGACCAGTGACTGAGCCTAGATGGCTCAGTAAGTCAGAGGGCTCTAGTTGTATACCTCTCTTGTTCTGGGTGGCTAATATACTGAGTTAGAGGCAGCTATGGAACCAGATTCTGATCTAGGAGTGTGAAGATGAAGTGATATCTGCAAGAACTCCCAAAGGGATGAAACTGGTGTGTATTAAACACACAACAACTGCACATCATGAAACAATGTATTTCAGAACTTTAGAGTAGAATGCGGGAGATGAGAGTATAAAGAGCTAAACAGCACCTAGGGTAATAAGTTCCACAGAAGATATGAAGCTTATTTGTTATTTTGATAACAGGTGATATATTAGTATTCAAATCTCTGATGAGGAAACTGAGGCTTAGGTAGCCCAAGTAATCAGTTGTGAGGTCGTGCAATCAATACATGGAAGGAAAAGTTACCATCAAGCCTTTGCTCTGTGCTCTGATCAAGCCACCTTTAGTTTCTGTGAAGATTTTAACAGGTTTATCAGCTGGAGGAGGCAGGAAATATTATTGTATTTATGTTGTATTTGTATGGTACCATGATATTTATCTAGACATTTTCATGTGGGAGATACAAAGTATTTTATAAACAGTCCTTCTTATTTTTTTTCCTCTTCCCTTTCATTGTTCTACCTGAGTCCTTGTGAACCAAAGAGGTTGCCAGATGGTCAAGGTCATACATGTGGACAGGTGTACATGGGAGGCTGTTCTCCATGTGTGGACACAGCTGTATTTGGTGATAACAGTAATGGTCTCTTCCATTTGATCTTCACATCCCATCTGTCAGGTGAAATAGGCAATGCAAGCCTTAGCTTATAGAGGAGAATATGGAGGCTTGTAGAGATCATTTTCTTGTCTTATGTCACACAAAAAGTGGACATTCCCACTCAGATCTGTTGATTAATTTGTAAACAGCATTATGTGGTGGCTAAGGCTTAGAGTTCTGCACTGCTGTGGAACCTACCTTCACGGCTGTTACCTACTGCAGGGGACCTCCATATTTGTAATCCCATTTCCTTATCTGTGAGGTGGGCAAATTAACCATTCTTTTTCTAGGGAGCTAGGAAGAATCCACATGAGGCTTTCATATAAAGTATAAATAACTTATCATAGTACCTGAAATATAGACAACCCTCAATAAAAATCAACTGCCTCTTAAATTCCTAACAGAGGTCTCTTTGCATTATAACAAGCACAGGGAAGAAGTCCTGGAGCCCCAATACATCTGAAAAGCCCAGCTTGGAGGCAGGTCCAGGTGCACGCTTTGCCTGAGCTGCCACCCAAGCTGGAGTTCTGTGCCCTGTTCTCTTCCCTTTGGGCATCAGCCTCCGTGTGGGGCACATTCTCAAGCAGTCGCTGGCAGCAGCTGTAGGAGGCACACACTCCTGACTCACCTCTACAAGCTCAGCCCACCTGTCTCTGCTCTTTGCCTCTGGCAGCTCCTCTTTGCCTCGGAGAAGAGCAGCAAACCTGCGTCCTCAGGTGCTCCCCTCGGAACTCCCCAACTCCAGCACACAGCCAAAGAAAACCTAAGCACTCTGTTTGTTTTCTAAGCTGGAGCCAGGAGCGATTCCCGTAAGGCAATGCCTGGCTTAATGGGGCTGTGTCTGGGCCTTGCCTGGAAGCCAGGCTTTCTCTGGCAGTCAGGAGGCTGCTCTCCTGCCTGGCTCCATGGGAGGCTGTGGCATTTGCTTAAGGTGATACAAAAGCAGGGCTAAGGGAACAGAGACAGGAGGAGGCTTGGTTCTGATTCTCTATGTACTAACTCACTGTGTGACCCTGGACTTGTCCTTTGCTATCTCTGGACCTTTGTGCCTCTAAAAGCAGAGGCTTCTAAGTCAACAATTCTTCACCTGGTTGCCATGGGGAATCACCTGGGGCAGTTCTAAAAATTCAGTGCCCCAAGCAGATCCCTACACTTTTACACGAGACCCATGTACCCTCATGTGGTATGAGGGTCTGGGTCTTTTGAAAGTTTTCTGGTGTAGGCTTCAAGGGTCTAGGTCCATGGCTCTACATAAATGCCCAGATCCCTGTGAGCTCTGTCATTGAATGGATCTGTGAAAGAGTTGAAGGATTAGACACAGAGGATGCTAGGAAAAACTGATAGGTCTTTTTCTTTAAAACATCATCTAATCACACTACGTTGGACAGGTGGAGAAGTTGAAGCATGGAGAAAATAAGGGAATCTAATGCTACAAACGGAGGGACTGGTGGCTTGCTCTAATCCAGCTCTGAACTGGGTTTCCTGAGCCACCCACAAATAGCAAGACTGTACATACAAGAAAGATTCAAAGGAGGAAGGGGAAGAAGCTGAAAAAAAAAAGTAGAAGAGAGGGAATTTTAAAAAGAGAAAAAGAAAGAAAACAATAGGAGTAAAGGAAGGAAAAGTGGCAAGACTGAGAAGAAGAAATAAAGAAGACATGAAAGCCACAACAGGGGCACGAGCAGGCTGGATCATTCTCTGAGTCAGGGCAGAGCTGAGCCACACTTGGCTGCACAGTCCATTTTCAGCAAACACAACTCCGGCAAGAGCTCCCATCCCAGCTGGGGCCCCAAGCCTGGGGCTGAGCCTGTGTGGGGGCGGTCTGACTCACAGCTGCTGCTTCCTCACCCTGCTTCCAGCTTCTTGCTCAATCCAGGCGGCAGACAGAATGGATGCTCTTTTGCAAGGTGATTACTGCAGAGATTTCCCTGCAAGCTTTAAACAAGGATTCTGGGCAGGGACAGGAAACCAGGGCAGGAGATCCCATCATCCTACTGTGTAGACTAAATGGGCAATTCTCAAAGAAGCTACCTTTTCCTGCCTCCTGTGTCTGGTGCTTCCTTCTGCTGGAGTCCCTTCCCTGAGACAGCTGGCCTGGCATGGCATATTAGATGTCCCACATCTGGTAATATCTCTGTCCTCTTGGTTCTTCCACATGCATTTTATACTACTTGCAAAACTGTATGTCCCCAAATATAAAGAGAAGTTTCCTATTGCCTCACCTTCACTTATGAGGTGTGTACTGTCTTGTCCAGCTGGACCTGCAGAGATGCTTCACAACACACACACACACACACACACACACACACACACACACACAGTATATTAAATGTCCCTGTTTTAATTCTCTTCTTTCCAAGCAACCTTCTCAGAAAACTGAAGTCAGAATTGCTCCCTTCTTTCGGTACAGTTCCACATCTACCGTCTAGTCTGTAACATTCTGGATCTTTTAGAATAGACCACACAACTGAAATTTCCTAAGTGACCAGATTTGTGCTCTGATAATATCCCTGTTTGTGGTCTCAGACTTGGTTCCGGTCTAGGTTTGACCACCTGCCCTCCATCTGCTTTGAGGCACAGCATCCTTGTCTGCAGTATAAAGACGTCAGTTTTTATTTTTACCTCCTAGGTTGTTGGGGGCATCAGCAGAGCGAATATGTGAGGAGTGTCTGGAATGTAGTAATGGCTTTAAAAATATATGTCCTGCATTGGCCTGGAGTGATCTTTGGAAATGTGGCTTGTATTTCTCAACTGTAGCTCCATTCATTTTCTAAGAGCCATGTGGAGAAGGAGAGGAACTTGAGGAGTCAAGAATGGTCAAACATGGATGCTTATATTTATTAATAGAGAAGTAGAATATGGTACATTTATCCTCCAGACCTCAATCCTTTCTCCTACTAGCCTGGTGAGATAGGTTGAAATTCCTAACTTCAGCAAATGGAGAAAGATCCTATTGTATGGAGGGTAGGTTGGAACTCAGTCTCTCTTAGCTTTCACGATGCCTGGCCTTGCTATTAGACTTCTTCTGACTGTTAGGAAGAAAACTGAACTCAGCCCACGTGAGCAGATGTCAGCTTTATTACACATGGACCCTGCCTATGTATTGAAAGGAAGCTAACTGTGTCTCTCACGGGAGATAGGGATACGGAGCCAGGAGAGAAGAGGCATTAAAGAGTCTGGGGAACTCTTTAGAAAAACATTGATTTGGTTTCATTACCCCAGGGCATTTCTCAATTGAGGTGAGTCTTGAACATGAGGAGACATAAGAATCACCTGGAGGAGAATGTTAAAAATAAATATTCCCAGAAATTGTGATTCAGTAGTTTGGGGGCCAACCCAGTCAACTGCATTATTAACATGGTTTCCCTGAAGAATCTGATATAAATGGACCATATATTTGCAAAACACTTTAGTGCATTGCCTGATATAAAACAGCTCTTTCCCCCTAGAGCAGCTCTCCATGCCCTCAGAATTTGCTTGAATTGAGAAGGTGGAGGAAATCAGTGCACATATTCCTTTCCCTCTTTTCTGCCATCACCCATAATGTCCCCCTTTTACATTTCACACAAGTGGTACAATAGAGGAAAGATATCATCCAACTTTCTTGCTTTTATGTTAGGGAATCTAATGCTACAAACTGAAGGACTGGTGGCTTGCTCTAATCCAGCTTGATTAGCTTGAAAGCCCTATTCCTGACTCCTTTGGGACCAAGTGAGTCAGTCACTCTATGTTTTTAAATTTCCTTTATTCCAGAATTGCTTCATTTCCCCATTTCTCCTCCTCCTCTTCCTCTTTCTTCAACACACACACACACACACCACCACCACCACCACCACCACCACCAACAACAACAACACATTTGTCTAGACTTAATTCTCCAGCCCACATATACATATTCTTAGCTGCAATTATTTTTAAAGAAATAAAAGGCCTTCATCAAGATGGTACTCACTTCTTCCAGTAGCTCAGAGAAGCCAAAGTTGGAACCCTGTATTTTCCTGACATCTAAGATTCTGTCATAGAAATGTGTGTAATATGTGCACCTATTTTTATAGCAGCTCAGTTTGTGATTGCTAAAGCTTGGAAACAACCAAAATGTCCGTCAACTGGAGACTGGATAAAAAAGTTGTGGTTCTTCCACACAATGGAGTATTACTCTGCCATAAAAAATGATAAGTTTGAATCATTTATACTTAAATGGATGTACCTTGAGGACATTCTCATAAGTGCAATAAATAAGTCATAGATATGTAAATATCACATCTTTTCTCTTGTATGAGAAAATAAAGATGTAAATGAGTTCTATAATGTATATTATATATTGTGAAATGGAAAATATTCAAAGCAAAATGAGGTAAAGGGGGGAAATAATGAGATTATAGCAAAAAAGAAAGGAAACAAAATTTATGTATATAGGGGATGGGGGTGGTAGGGTGGGTAGGGCTATGGGAAAAAATGAGAATTAAGTTGTGTCATATAATGGTACAAATTCTCATTGTTGAGTGCAATCATGATGTGCATATGTAGTGTACCAATAAAGATTTTAAAAAAGAAAGAAATGTGTGTAATTGTGGACAAGAAAAGCATTTTATTAATGAACTTCCACCTAAGGTCTCATTTCTATCATCTAAATGGGCACATTCCTAGGCAAGAAATATTTTATTCATTTTATTTTTCTTTGGGTGAGCTGCTGTGTGTATAAGGGCTGATGAGTTGTTCTTCAAATTCTCATTTGTAAAGCTATGTATTCATAATAATATAGAAAAATCCAACAGACACTCTACAGGTAAGGTAGGAAGTGGGTGAACTCAAGCTCCTTTCTACTTGAATTTGCTTGCTTGAGTAACTTCTGAATGTCTCAAAGTATCCCTGGGGCCTCATAATAGGTTTGCAAACTGCTGATTCAGACTAAACTTATTATTCTGAGAAAAAGAGAGAAGGAAATTTGTAGGATCTCATCCATCCTCAAGCCATAAGAGAACTAGAATCTGAGTTACTGATTCCCTACTCTCCCCAGTGTACCTCCAGCTAGCCGACCAACTCCGCTGTGTGGGACAGTGTCACATCCAGCTCTCGAGTTACAGAAAAGAGGAATCTTTATCACTGGTAGTGATAAAAATTTCCATTTTGAATCACTGATGATGAAGAGAATGTGGAAAATAATAGCACTGAGACAGAGTACCGTAGTGAAGATCCAAGGCTTGGTGTCCTGAAATATGCCATCTCCTAAAACCAGGTTCAGTGCCAGCTATGGTAGTCCAAGCTGCCACAGTACAGTTGGTGATGATATCCAACCTCTGAAAGACAGTCAAGGGTTTGTGCTGGGGTCTAAAGGATTTCTTTGGAGAAATAAAGGAAGACAATGAGGAAGGCCCCATGTGGGGACCCAGAAGGACCAAAGGAGATAAGTCTCACTATAGAGGTTCAAGTAGCATCAGAGGACCAAGCCACACAAGACTACAAGAGATGGAGGCTACCTGTGGCTGAGAGTTTTTAGAGATATCTAAGCTAGGCTTTGGCCAAATCTCCTCTCAAAGAGCAGTTCTCCCAGCTCTTTTTTAACATTTTGCTGGGTTAAGGAAGATTCTGTGAATCTGCAGAGATATCAGCAAAGTGCCATAAAGTCTGCTTTTCAATCTAAAAGGAGACTGATCAATAACCAGACTGACCTCACTTCATTTTAGCTCCCAAATTAAAAATAAATAAAAAGATATAACTTTAGATGCTAACAGCATTCACCTCGAAGTAGTCCTAGGTGAGGAACTGATGTTCAGAGAGCACTGGGACAGCAGCCACTGCTCATTTTCCATCCTTCTTTTCCTCTGAGCTTTGACTTCTCCCCATCTGTTATATCATCATTATCCTTACAAGTACTTTCTGTGAAGAAACGAAGTCTGCAGTTTAGTTCCAGGCTTTGCAACGGAGGAGAAAACAATAGGGAAATGTTGTACTGTCAAAACACTTGTGAGCATATAACTCTGAAACGCAGCGGGAAGTGGAAATACTGACTTTGGAAGCAGAGAGATTTGAGTCAAAGTCAAAGTTTTACCCCAGATTTGGTCAGGCTTCCATGACTTGGGCAAAACACTTAGCTGAAGCTCTACTTTTTCTTGAGGGAGCTAGGGACAGTGGTAGTGCTTATGTACAAAGACCTGGCCACATTGTCAGTACTCGACTCGTGCTGTATACAGTGTCTTCATCCGCTCTTAGAGAAGTAGGATGAGTCCCATGTGGGAAAGCCCATGTCTTGCTTCTGTGATATTGGGAAAAAGCTGGTTTTAGAAAACAGCTCAGGAAGAATAGGACGTGACTTCCGAGGGCTCCTGACTAGCTTGGTGCATCTAAAGTTATAGTTGCTCATAGGAAGAGTGAACGAATGAATAAATCAGGTTTAGCTAAAATTCAGTGTGTTTGTGACTGATTCACATTTTCCATTTTATAATTAAGTATGGATTATTCTGTCATTTTAGCATCATAACAGTCCATTAATTTTACTAAATTTTGATATGCTTCTTAGGGTCGAAAAGTATGCAGTGGCAGAGATTGTGAAAAATAGTACCACTGAGACAGAGTGTTGTAGTAAAAAGTATTTCTATTTCTGTTGACAAAATCCTTACTTGTGAGACTTATTCTTGAAAAGTGAATTGTCCCTTCAAAGAGGCAACTTTGTCTTTTGAGAAGGAGACAGGGAGAAGCAGCCCTGGGGACTGGTGTCCCTGGGCCTAGTACCATCATTTTCATAGGTTTACTGTGTGACCAGAAGCCAACCCCTTCCCTGGAAAATAAAAAAAAAATTATTAAGTTGCCCAGTATTTATCCAAATGTATGCTACAATGGAATTAAGTAAACGGTGGTGGAAAAGAGAGAAGGAAAACGCTTCCTAATTTTGTTATAGTTCTTCAACTTCAGTCATGGAGAATGACTGGACAACTCTGTGATGCTCATCTCCCTTCATTCTGTAGAAGGGAGAGATGGTGGTCACTAGAGACCACTAGAGAGAGTGGACGTCAACGTTTGACAAGCAGAATCTAAGTTAAGATTAGATAGAAGCAAGACATTTGCCATATGCTACTGACAAGGGGGTGACTATCATGATAATGCCCCGTACATTGTAAAAAGCAAACGGAAATGTTTCTGCACATTTTCACTCTCCTAGACAGATATGTGCATCCTGATTTAAATATTATATAATGCATGCATGCATTCACACATGACCCATTTCCACGTTAATAGGTACAATTTTCATTTTTATGTATACATTTAAAAAGGGAAAGAGAAAACAGTTTCTGGTTTACAACTTTCTGGACATAACATCATTTCTATATAGAATTTCACAAAATTCTTTCGTTTTCATTGTATTGATTTTTGGAGTTATATTCTATTTATGGCAAGTAATTCTGACTTTCCACTTACCGGTAGTGATAAAAATTTCCATTTTGAAATCATTGATTTTTAACCAAATATAAAAAAGTAAATAAAGACAAAAAAAGGAGTTGATTTTAAAAAGAACACACGACGGTAAGAATATCCCAGGTATGACGAACCTGTGACAGTGATGCGGAAAGAGACGTGGAAAAGGCAACGCTAGATGCTTCTGCAGGACCTTGCAAGACGGAAACTAAGATGATCTGTGCTCTCCAGCCCCTGAAACTGCTAGTTGGAGATTCTGATGGGGATCAAATGAACTTTGGCACTCAAGATAGAATTTTTGGGAAAAATAATTTCTACAAAATGATACTTAGACATTCAAGAGCAGCTATTCTCCTCGACGGGCGCCTGTAGGGAGAAAAGCAAGTCTACAGACATCCTTTAAAGAGTAAAGTGCCCTTTAAGTGCGGAGGCCAGAGAAAACAGCCCGCAGCTGCCCAGGGCCACCCTAACAGGAGGCCCTGCGAGTTCTCCGAACTTCCCCATCTGAGCCTCTCTGCTTCCCAGCCAAGAAGCGAGGCACAGCCAGCTGCACAGGCCAGCCTGCTGGAGCGCAGCCGGAATCGCCGAGCCAGAGGGAGTCAGGGACCCGGATGCAGGCCCCTTCTGGGGATTTGTCTCACCCCCAGCATGAAATACAGCAGGGCATGAAGGTGAAACCAGGACAACCCGAAGCGGCAGCAAACGGGTTTAAGTGGTATGGGCATGGATTTTCCCCTCTGGACTTAGTGCGCTCTACCTCCCCACCCCACCAGCCCTTGTCTCCAAGGCCATCACGGGTCACAGAAGACCGCGAGGAGCTGACCTCTGGGAAACTACTAGGTGGTGGGGTGGTGCTCCTTAGTCACAGAACAGAGGAGGAGCAAGGAGAGGAGGAGGAGGTTATTTCCATTTCGAAAGGGACAAGAAGAAAGGGAAAAGGATAATTTCTCTGTGGATCTAACATTCACTGAACAAATAAATGAGGTCATTTGAATAAAAAAGACAAGGGGAAAAAATCCCTAACCCCGTGTGTGACAGCTGAAGGACAGGCGCTTCAGGCCATGGAAAGAAGAGAAGCCATGGGGGGGGCGGGGGGGGGGGCTGTGCGGTAAAACTGATCGTGATTCAAGAACATCAGATTCTTGATTTAGGAGCTGCTCACCTGGGATGCATCTGTGTGAAGGAGTAAAATTAACCTCACTCGGATGGTTATAACTCATAGCATGGGAGCACCTGAGTGGCCAGAAAGGATGTGCGTCTGTCCATCTACTCAGGCAGCGACAGCTGCCACGCGCATAGCTCTGTGCTAGGTATCGCGGATCTGTGGAGACTGGTCCACTGTCCATGCCCTTCAAGTCTATCAGCTTTCTGCAAGCACGAAAGAAGAACGTTGGGATAAATAAATGCAAAACGGCGTGAAGAAAGCTCTGGGTTGAGTGCTCAAGTCCCACCTCACCACAGTGAGGAATTTCTGAGTAACTTGGAGCCGTGGACGTTGTGCCTTCTGGCTTGAGTATCTTCACTCGTGACAAAAGTAATGTGTGCAAAAGGGGACAATGTTGAGATTGTAACAAAAAAGTAAGGAAACAAATTTTATATATATGGGGGGTTGGTAGGGTGGGTGGGGCTATGGGAAAAAATGAGAATTAAGTTGTGTCTTATACTGGTACAAATCCCCATTATGTAGTGCAAGCATGATGTGTATATTTAATGTAACAATAAAGATAATTAAAAAATAAAATAAATAAATAAATAAATAAATAAAGTAATGTGTGCAGACCCCTAGATTTTAAGCTCCAAAGTCTTCTTCAGGCACTCAGAGATTGATGAAGAGGCTTCAAACCCAAGCCTAAAGCACCTGCTTTATTACTATTGCTATGCCTGTACATGGGGCTTTTCTATATCATGTTTGAACAAGGGTTCTGCTAATCTAGAAGTGGGAGGAGGAGACTACAATAATCTTTCCAGCTGGAAATGGACCTATATCCCTAAATTTAACTCAGTAATTCTAGGTCACAGGAACATATCTGTGACCATATCCAAAAGTAGAAGGAATTTTTACCCACTTTTTTCCTGTAAATACTTAGAAAGCTGGAGTTAGTAATATACATATACAGCCACATATGTACATGTGCACACTAGATGTATAACATTTGTTGAAAAATATGTAGATTGAGACACTGTATCCCTCATTTATTTTTATTTATTTTATTTTTTTAGTGGTTTTTTTTTTTTTTAGTTTTTCTTTTTTCTTTTTTGAGACAGGGTCTCGCTTTGTAGTTCAGGCTGGCCCCGAGCTCAGCCGCAAATTCACATCACAGCAATGCTCCTGCCTCTGCCTCCCGAGTGCTGGGATTACAGGCATGAGCCACCACGCCCAGCACTGTGGTATGTGGTACTGATTGCTGCTAGGGTGAGTCTCCATGACCAGTATTGTTATGTGGTTACCAGGGATTGAACCCGGGCCCTTGTGCTTGCAAGACAGGCACCAGAACCACTGAGCTATATCCCTGGCCCTGTATCCCTCATTTAATGACTTATCTGTTTCATGAATGCTCAGACTTGCTACCAGGGCACATTCTTTGGGCTTACTGTCTTTTGGGGGGTACAGTTCTATATATCTTGTCTGTAGAGGCTCAGTGTCTTTTTGGTACACTAGTCTTTGTTTATATAGTACATTAATTTTTTTCTGATTGTACTGTAGTTATACACGCTGTTACACATTCAGTACTGCATGTAATATGTTATGCAAATAAAAGCCAAGTCATTAAGTTGGAGTGTCTCTTGACTTTTTTTGTTCTAATTATTGCAATGTTTCTATGATATATAATTTCTCATTTCATAACCCATTCAGCTTATGACCTAGGCTTAGGGATTTAGTTTGGTCATGAAATGAGAAATGCCTGTGTAATGGTTAAAAGTACAGTGTTTTAAGTCTCAGTGATAACTATTTACTTATGTTATTTAAAGAAACTTAATTTCTCTACATCTCAATTTCTTTTATCTGTAAAATGGGAAGAGAAATAGTTAACTTCACAGTCTTTTAAAGTGTATAATTATAGCAAGCAACCCAAAAGCATATAGATCACTTTATGCCCCTTTCCAAATATGTCAGCAGGAAAGGCCACAACTTTGTCTCTATGCCATTCTTTTTCTCACTTCATTTTTTATAGTTCACCCCATTTTTTTGCACGTACAGATACATACATGTGCCCAATTTTAGAAGGAATTATACCAAATTTTAAATGTGCTCAAAGTGTGAATATTTGCTCTTTCCCTAAAAAACATATGCATAACTTCAAGTTTTTCTGCAGTGAAAGTCTGTTTGGTAGTGTGTCTTACTCTCAATTCAAGTGGAATCGCCACTAGGAAATAGTCCCTAATGTGAGTACACACATGTGAAAGTGTGTAAGTTGGCAGGACTGGTCCTGTCTCACTTGTATAATAATGCACAGTCCCCCACAAAAGAGATAGAAAGTAAGTATAAGCAAAGAGAAAAAAATCTAAAATTTATGCTACATGTACATAATATTCTGAAATCACTCACCTTCAAAAAAATATTGTGGACATTTTAGTGTATATGTCTATATTTTTTTTCTAAGCATATAAACAAATGCAATATTTTCTATGTCTTTTAAACATTATATAACACAATTATATACCTCAAGTACAGTGATTATAGAGGCAGATAAAATAATGGAACAAACAACACTTTCTATTTTGTGACACGGTCTTAGTAGCCCTGGACTTTCACTGGCTTCAAGCTCTGTCCCGATTCAAAGTCCAAAACTGAACATCCATTCTCATACTTTTACTTTTGCAAAAGTCCCATTACAAAGTGATGATCTTAGGAAGAGAACAGTCATGTTCACACTGTGGATCAGTCTTTTAGCAAATCAATACTAAGAGCTCACAGTGGGCAGTGATCCACACAATGGGGACTGACGTGAAGAGCAGAGTCCTTGTCCATACGAGATTCTCAGACACAGACTCTGAGCCTCTGGAACCAACCCTTCAGCAGATGCTTCAAGGTACCAGGAATGGATTGAAGGTCAGAGACCTTCAGCTAAAATAGCAGGTTTAGTAGTGGCAACTACCAGTTCTGTCCCTAACACAACAGCAAGGATGTTAAACACATTCAGTCTCTCTATGATTCCCTTTGAGTAAGTTTTACTCTCCTTTTTCACTGTACCAAAGAGAAAACCAAACATATGACTCATCTAATATCACATGGGTAATCAAGGCACAATTGCCTAAGAAATTTCCTTCTCCTCTAAGCATTAAGAGAACTCTGGAAGAACAGAGAACATACCTCAGAGGGTCAAATCACTTGATTACCAGGTGTTGCTTTGGTTGAGGATATTCAACTCAGGGAAATAGACTCAAGTAGCCCACAAGTGCTAGGTGTAAAAAGCATTATCTTTCCTCATAGATTTTTTTGCTTTCTTGGTTAACAAGGATTGTAACTGGGCTCTTCTTTTCCAGACCATAGAACTCACTACATATCTCAAACTTGATCCCAATTTCCCTGATCTATTTTTTCCTGACTCACAGGAAGACCCCATCAGATATCAGTTCATCTTGTCCTTTAGGAAACACTAGATAGGGCAGGAAACAGAATAAAGAATTAGGGACAAAGCCAAACTGTGGATGATCTGGGCTATTCTGAACTTCAGTTTCCCCAAACATAAGAAGATGATACTATTATCTACTATAGAAGATGGAAGTGTAAATCAAAGAAATTATGTGATGCATGGTACATAAGAGATACTTAATAAATATTTATTCCAATTTACCTTTTTACTCTTTTATTGAATATTTCATCCATTGTTTGCTAAGAGACATTCAGTCTTAGTAATTAGAATAAACCAGTAAACAAATCAACATTAGATAGTTGATTTTGTGGTGGCTACATCTGAGGAAAGAGGAGGAAGTCCTCACCTCATCCTACCTTGCAGCCAACCAATGAAAAACTAGCTGGCCTCTTTTGTGAGGTCCACACCCTGAGGGGGTGTAGAAGATCTCTCATTTTCCCTCTCAACTATTACCTGATGCTCAGAGGGACCTTTGGAAACTCCTCTCAGGGGCCTTTGGCCTACTGTAAATCCCTTGCCTTAATCTTATTCTATCCCAGAGACCAGGTTAGAGAGCTGAGACTTTGGAAATTTCATCAGTCTAGATGGATGAGAAAATCACCCAGGAGGAGAAATTTAACAAACACTCAGTGAATGTATCTCTATGCTGGACCTATGCTTTGGGAGCTGAGAAATAAAGCAGAAGCACACACCCAGTTTCTTTCAGAACTTATTGGCAGGAAAATTCCAATCTGAATTACGATCTAGGTATTTTTTCTTTACTCCCACTCTGCATGTTTGTACATTCATAGGTCTAGCTACAGAAGTTTGATTATGAAGGTGTTGTCTGTAAACCCAAGGAGAAGACTACAAACAAAAGACACATGCACTGCCTTGTCTTGCAAAACATTCAATACAGAGTGTGGAATCCTGAGCACATTTAGTGCCAAGGAATTTAAATAAAGAATCTAAGATACGTTACACTCTTTCCTCAACTTTACAGACTAGGAAGTTGAGCTATCAGGAACCTAAGGAAATTGACCAATGGCACATATCCAGTAAGTAAGAAACTCAGGATTGGAACCTCAAAGTAAGTCTAAGTTAAGAACCTGAAACCTTGACCTCTGTACATTTCTGTCTTCTTCCTTCCTGAACTATCGTTATATATCAGGGACTTTATCTTACTCTTCTTGTACTTCCCACCAACCAGTTACTATTATTGTACCTATTTTGTTGAAAAAAGTTGCTCAAAACAACACATCTCAGGTCTGTTGGTCGCGATACTAGGCCTGGGATTTGAACCAAAAATTGTCTGGTTTTAAGGATCCTACTGAACTGTATTATCCTGACCACCAAAACTGACTATAATTGCACATGATTCATGTATCTATCTCATCTAGATATCTTCCCTTATTTCCTTTCAGTTTATTCTCCATTTACAATCCAGGGACATTTGTAAGACAAAATCTTATTGGATCATTAATTCACTAGATCATTCTATGAATTTTTACTAAGCACCTTGATGCCAGGTACTTTTCTTTCCACCAAGATAGCAATGATGAATAAAACAAAGGCTTGCCCCCAAATTTTGATTATATTTAGAAAAGGTATAATCCTATATCAACACCTTCAGTCTTACAGGTGGATCTTTCCACCTTTCTCTTTCTCCCTCCTCTTCTCCTTCATGGTTTTCTCCATTCATAGTGACTACAAGTTCATCCATCAGTCCTTCATTCCAGCTTTGCTCAACCCTCAAGTCTCATCCTACAAAAGTTCCTTTCCCTCCAGACTGATATTCTTTACATGTATGTTTTATAATTCTGAAGATATGTTCTTTTCATACTAGGATATAAGTTTCCCCTGGTCTGATTGATGGCATTTCTTTCCTACTTGTTCTAACCTCTAGCAGAATGTCTCTGAGGCCTGGACGATATCTTCTAAGTATTTTTTTAAATAGTTAGTAGGATCCATAGTATTTTGAGACGTAGAATCCAAACATTATTATTTGGGTCTGAAAGACAGGCAGAGAAAGCTCATGCAAAGCTTTTCAGAGAAAGGGAGTCATTTAAGCTACAAATCAGGACTCTTGTTTGACAGGCAAAGAAATAGGAAAAGGCACAGGAGCAGAGAACAACCTGTGCATGTCATTACACCAGGAAGCCAAAATAGAAGTGAGGAGGTGAGCCCAGTATTTTAGAAATAAAGAGGAGAGAGAGTTTGGAGGAAATAGAGTTGGAGAAATCATACATGTTGAAAACTAATGCTCTTTATTAAAAAAAAAAAAAAAGTGTCCTTGCATCATTCTGATTCAAACATTCCCACCCAGGTTCTCCTTCTACCTTCTGTCCTCTAATCTATGCATCTTGATTCCTTCGGACACTTTGTAACATTTGTGTCCCTCTGACACCTGAAAAAATAGTGAGGACTTATTCATCTTTGTCTCCTCAATGTCTATTCTAGGGGCCCTGGTAGGTTTTCAAGAAATGTCTATTGATTGGAAAAAAAACAAAAAACAAAAAACTAAAGCAAAGTAAAATATATTAAGGTGAAATCAGCTGTATTTCTTTCGGTACTATGCCAGATATCTAACTCCTAAAGTTTAGCTAGAACAACAGGTTCCAGGTTGGAAAAAGTCATTCCAAATTTATGAGACAAAAGAGACCACCGGAGAGAAAAACAGAAACAGAGAATGACTTTGAGAAAGACACAGACAAAAAGAGACTGAGAAAAACAAGTTTCCTTTGTCGAAATCTGGAGGGGCCTGCTGGCGGCTTCCACAAGCCCCAGGGAGAAAAGATAAAGATCCCATCCCTACTGGTATCAAGCTGCATCCATTACATACCGCCACTAATTTAATTTATACAGCATGACTGACCTGCCAAACTTTTATTGTTGAGACTACTGGAGGCGATAGCTATGGAGGGCAAGAAGGAGAATGCCAGGCCCTCTTCTTCCACAGGCAGGGTCATAGGTGTCCCCTTTTCATTCCCTTGGCTTCCTCCCAATTCTCATAATTATGACTCTTTCTATTTCATTAGGGCTTCCTTACTGGCCAGGAACAATTTTTAAGTTCAAGGTAATTTCTCCTTCCGGAACAGCGTTTTTCTCATCAATTAAACAGGAGGTAGAAACCAAAACCACAGTGGCTCCCTGAGGTAAAAAGCTAGAGTGGCAGAGGTGGACTGAGAATCAGGGAAGGAACATTCCAGGTGATGAAAGAAGCCCAAGACATACAAAACTTAGTATTTTCTAAGGTGAGTTCCTAAGAAAAGTGCGAATATTATTTTACAACTGACTTCTCTAAGATTCAAATGTCCTGTAGCACAATTACTTTGCAATATCACAAAATATAAAAACCCACTTATATTTGATTAACTCAACCTTGTCTAAACTAATTGATATGAGGATTCTTTTCAGGCTTGGGTGTTAACATTCCATAGGAAAAATATTATACTGTGCAGATTTGTAGACCATATCAAGGAGAGGTAGGTATCGTGTAGAGCTGCTCAAGAATATCTGATGGAGGACACATTTTTGCATGACCCTTACAGATGAAGAGTGGGCAGGCAATATTCCTCACATGAGAGAGGGATGTTTCCGAGAGCTTATTGTGCTCATGTAACAGTACATTCAGCAAATATTCATTCAATGCCTACTCTGGGCCTAGGAATATTGGTGTTGAAGACACAGATGATCAAGAGAGACACCAACTATACCTTTCTGGAAGCTGCATCCTAAAGATAAAGACAGATATAAGCAGACACATTTCTTGGCATGTCTAACATGCCAAGAAAAGGATCTGAGACCTAGTGGTTAGTTAAGAATTTTCCCAACAAAAATAGAGAAACATAAACTTTTATTATCTTTCAAATATACCAGGCCTGTAAAATAAGGTGAAAGGGGACAATGTTGAGATTGTAACAAAAAAGTAAGGAAACAAATTTTATGTATATGGGGGGGGGTGGTAGGGTGGGTAGGGCTATGGGAAAAAATGAGAATTAAGTTGTGTCTTATACTGGTACAAATCCCCATTATGGAGTGCAACCATGATGTGTGTATTTAATGTACCAATAAAGATAAAAAAAAATGTATATATATATATATATATATACCAGGCCTGTTCTCACTTTGGAGCCCTTGTATCTGCTCTTTTCTCAGCCTGGGACACTCTTCCTCCAAGTCCCTCATCTTCTTTTAGTCCTTGTTATAATGTTGCCCTTTTTCTGATCAGCTTATTTAAAATCATGTAGCTTCTTCTATGCTTCTGTTTTTTCCTGTTTTCTTTGTTCTTCTGTTTCTCTTATCATTACCTAATGTACTGTGTATCTTGTGTATTTCTTTTTTTAAAATATTTTTTCTCTCTATCAAACTCTGCTTATCCTTCAGATCTCTATGATTGGTCCTTCCATAGTTCTGCAGCACCATGACCTCATGCATCAGCAGAATATTGGCCCCATGAACCAGGATTCTCATCTCTTTGATTCACTGTCATATGCCAAGCACCATGGTGCCTAGTATATAGTAAACATTCAACAAATATTTGTTGTATAAAACATGTAATAAGTGACTAAAGTCATGGAAAATTTGAAGGACAAAGAAGAGAGGGAAAAAATGAGGATTTATATCCTAAACCCTTTTTCAACAAAAGCACAGAAATGGTAGAATTCAAGACTGATATTATGTCCATTTCATAGACAAGCAAACTAAAGCTCTGAAATATCAACTGACTTAACTCAGAGTTACATTGCAAATAAGTAGACAAGCCCAAATTTAACGTAGATCTGATTCTAATAGTTAAAATAACTTGGGTCTGGTTAACTTTTAGTGATCCTCAGTTACTGTTTGGGTTCTTGTCCTACACTTTAATGCTATTCTCTCTTGAACTAATCATGTAGTTCCCTGAGGTGCTCCAGAGTGCATAGAACTGATTAGTTCTTAGTCATGGGACTGATGGAAAATATCATGGCAGCATTCAGGGTAGGGGATGACTCAGCAGATGCAAGCTGGGGAAAGGAGCCCATCTCTCTCTGCTCCCAACACCCCATTCATCTCCTGATGTCAGGCACTTTGCTACCCCCATGCTAGTCTAGTTAATAGTTCACCCAATAAGTGGGTGCGTAACAAAGTCTACTGCAAAGCCATCATCACTTGGTCAAGTTTGGCTGATCTCTGTTGGCCACATGATTCATTCCAACTGGCTGTGGTCCCACGCCTGGGGTCATTCAGAAATCCCTTATTCCTGGGCTCAGAGTCAACAGACTCACAGTCTGCAGTTTTTCCTCCCAGGCTCCTTCCCATGCTGTCTTCTTTCCTTTGTTACTTTATCCATCAATTTTTTCATATAGTCATAAATTCATCTAGTCATTAATTCACATAGTTATGGATTTGTCCACTCATTTACTTACTCATATAATTCTATTATGTTAATTTATAATATGTATTCATTCATAAATACCCATATAGGGTCACTCAATTTCTTAATCAACTCTTGAACTAAGGGGTAATATGAGAGTTATTTTATCCTAGAGAAATTACTTAACTTTTTCAAGCATCTTTTTCAACTAAAAGAGGTAGAAAGAGGGCCTTGAAAGCACAGTTTTTAAATTTTTCTTTTATTGAGGAATGACAGTATCTCAGTATGTGGTCAAGATTGGCTTTTAATTCACTATGTCTTCAAACTTATGGGGATCTTCCTGGCTCAGGCTTCTAACTGCTAGGGTTAAAAATATGTGCCACCATATCCAAGTAGTTTTTTCTTGTTGTTTTGACTTAAGCATTTTTGGAAATTTCCTTATAAAGAAATTGTCAAAGTTCAAAGTCAGCAAAGTTTTCTAAATCAGAAGCAAAGTCTTCCTCTAAGACTATAACTTCCATGAGTTTTAAGATGTCTAAAACACAGACATCCCTACAAGAGTTCATAATCTATAAAGTAGGCTTACCTGTGACTCACATATTTTCCACCCCAATCCAGTCTAGGTCAATGATAAAAATGTAAATTTGATCGAATAATCCTTATGCTTGTTTCACTGAACACAATCTGCTAATTCTTTTGTTTTTCTTAATGTTGGCCACAATCCAGTGAGTTGATTTCACAACCCACTTGTGTGTTATTATTGAGCATTTGAAAACTGAATGAGAAGGTCCACAGAAGGAGTTTTTCTATTACAAGTACGTACAATGTAAGCTACACACTTAGAGACCGTTTTTAGACTCTCCTCTCTCATCATCTTCTGATTTCACCAACCACCTCCAACCCTGCAGTCTGTGTCCCCTACAGGCCTCTAGGTTGCCTTTTCTTCTCTTCATTCATTCTGCCCACTTTCTCTTTTGTACATCACACATATGTCATGGTTCCGATGTCCTCCCTCCTGTCTCTTACCCCATTCTGTCCTTCAAAGTGCAATCACTGACCATCCCCAAATATACTCTGGATTATAAGTCCGTAGCACCACCCACAGTTCTGTGGTCTACAAAATAAAGGTCCCCCTTGTGAAACCCTGATTCCTCCTCTTCGGTTATCTCTCATTCATTTCACTCTTGTTGTTCTGTGATGGATAAATGTTCAGTTACTTTCAAATCCTGACTATTTCATGATCCTTTCTACTCCTGAGGCTTTCACGCATTTTCTGATCAGAGTTTTCACTTCTTCCCAATACTGGACTCATTCGCAAAGCAGTTCAATCATATTTTTCTGTGTATCATTTTCTAGCTATCTATTTATTTTTTGCACTCTCTTGAGTGTGTTTACTAACAACCTCCCCTGTACTGGACCTATAAGTTCATGGACTGTGTTGTTGAGCATTTCTCCATCCCCAGCGCTTAGCATGGAGACATGGCAATAACACAGAGGCAGATTGTTTCCAGGGGATTCAAGACTCCTCCTGAGGACTCACTGGGATGTGGCAGGCTGGGATACTGCTGCATAGCGTTGCCCCTCTCCTCCTTTACTCTGGGTCAGAACTCACTACTCTGTGATGGCTCCCAGCCATCTTCTCTCATACAAGTCTTTTCCTTCCAACACTCTTTGGATCTTGGCATCTACTTTGCAGGGACCCAAACTGACAGCATTATTTTCAATGTATATGAGAAGGAACTGAATCTCAAAGAGGTCATGTGACTTGCAGACAATTGATGAGGCTGAGGTTCAGTTGAGTGCCGGTAAATGTTTAACAACTAGCTCTCTGGGGGGAAAAAAAGGTGCTGATTTGTAGTACTGGCTGATGTCCAGGATGTAAATACTTCCACCCTCGCCAACCTCACACTACCAATGTGACTTTCCTGAAAATGGAGTTGGGAAGAGAGGTGAACAGTGGTCTTCAGCAGTCAGACCAGCTGGCCCTGACTACCACACACCTCAGTAAGGTTTCAAACCTGGATTTCAGTCTCTGCTTGGAATCTTCAACCCTGATTTACTCTGTTCAGGAGGTTTCTGTTCTCTGTCCAGTCTCTGGGGTGGAGACTTTGTGAACCTGCTGCTTCCCTAATGGGCTCAGTGGCTTGGTGGACACTTCTTGAATCTCCAGGTCTATGAGGCAGGGAGCAGTCACATCACAGAAGGCCTGTGACATCAAGATAGCCTGGAATGACCTTCTGGATGTGACATAGAAGTCAGAAGGAAAGTTGAAGACAGCACGATTGGTAGAATTTGAATGAAAGTAGTGATATGAGGAGTATTTCACAAAGGAACTCATGAAAGAAAGGAAAAAGAGGGAAGTAGGTCCATTGTGTGTAGTTATAGAATATTATCACCTGCAAGGCTCTATGCTAAGTACTTTTTCATTTCAGGCCCCCTCCACTCAAATAACAATATGAGAATTATTATCCCTTTGTTGCCAGATGTGTGAAAGGAGCCTCTAAAATACTATGACTTGGATAATTAGAATGAAAGAGGTGGCAACATCAGTAGCTAACACATCTTTACTTTTACCTTATAGATGAGTACTATCACCTCCCTTTAAAGCTATGATTAAGCAACTAACAAATGGTAAAGCTGAAATTATAATCCAAGCCATTATATTTTCATGACCCAGGTCTAAGTATGTTGCTGCAGATGCCATTAATAATTCATGTTAAGCCCCTAAATATTTCATTTCTCCTTCCCCAATAAGGACAGAGACTAGGAAATGAGGAAATACACAGAATAAGTGACTTTGAATCTATTTCTCAGGTGGACAGTCTGAGGTGCCATTCCCAAAGGGATAATATTGATTTTTAGTTCAGTATTGTACCAATAGGCTAAGCTAGAAATAACGTATCACAGGTAAGGGATTTTGGAGGTGTTAACTATAGTACACACCAAGAAAAGCTGGGGAGAAATGAAATGTATTTGAGAACAACAGCAGCCATTAACCTTCTCATCCTGAGAATCTGAGTCTCCAGCCAAATCTCAGCAGACAGAGCTGGCTAACGCCAGCATAAATCCCTTGTTGAATAAGAGACAGAATAAACAACAATATTTGAGCAATGAGGCCTCCCAGATTCACCAGCCAGCCTTCTATCCTCAACATGTAAAACCTTGGTGGGGAGATTTCAGGCAGTGATTCTACCAACTTGAGTCCAGCCTCTTTCTGACTCAGGGCTAGTTACTCAGGTCAGCTTGGAACTGAGGATGGCTAATGATGCATGGTACTTGACCAAACTGGGCCAGCAAAGATTCAAGGGTAGGACTGAGGGTTCTGCTTCCTAGAGGAGCCAATTAGGAGAACTTGGGTGAAGTGTTCAAGATGAAACGGGCCCAGGATAGGGTGAATGTCTGTTTCTAGTATCCTTTTCTAGGCAAGGTGAAGCCTTTTTTGACACTGGTATCAAGCTGAAAGAAAAGCAGTAGGACTGAGCCTAACCCAGAGGATAGGATGAAGAGAAGCAGAAGAGAAATTTGGAGGTTGGTGATAGGCTCTGTGACTTTGGACAGAATATGCTTCTGATCTGTGCTAGACTTCTCTATAAATCAGGTACAAATATACTTTCCCATGTCCCCAGTTCTATCAGAGAAGGAATAGACCAGAGCAGTTAGGAATAAGAATTAAGGGCCAGACAAGATCAGTTTGGATCTTGGTGCTCTCATTAGGTATCTGTGCAAGACAGGGTACGTTCCTGAGCTCAACAAATATAATGGCCACCTAACCAGGTGTTGTGAGCATTTAATGAGACGATACCTGCAAACTTCTTAGCATGGTTTCTGGTATGGCATGTGATTAAGTGGTCAATAAAGGATTGTAACTGTGATTATCAACCAAAGTACATCAGTAATAAATGAAGGCATCTTACTGAGCTTCAGGTTTCATATCTGTAAAATAACTAGGTGATCCCATATGCTTCTTCCAAGTCTTCTGTTATCTAATGAACCATAAAAGAAATGTGATGATAGGTAAAAGAAAGATATATTCCAGAGAAGATAATTGGAGAATAATGTTTTTTTTTTCTTCAGGCTTAAGTCCATATCTAATTTTGCTGCCATTTTTTCTTTCAATACTAAGGATCAGACTCAGGCTCTTGGACTTGGCAGGTACCACTTAAGCTAAATCTTCAGCCTTGTTTCTTCTTTTCTTTACCAGTAGACACCTAGTGAAACTCCAAAGCCAGAGATTCATCCTTGATGCCTGATTTATGCCACTGGCCACTCAATAAAGGAGCCGAGCTCTTTATCCCACAAGGATGAGGGCTTTACCAGGAACTTGGGGAACTGACCCAGAAACTGGAGTACATAGCCCCGGGGTAAGGACGAGAAACTATAATCCTAGATTTCCTCTTGCATTTGCCATACTCTGAATTGTTCCCTTTGCCACCCTAATTCAGTCTCTTTGCTCCGACTGTGTCTCTCCCGCTTCCGTTGGCTCTTGCTCAAGGTAGAAAGAGTTACAGGAAATGCTTAATTATTACCATGTAGTAGGAAAGATGGGGGGCTTTGAAGTCAGGCTTCTTGGTTTGGGTCCAGACTTTCTAACTCTGCTGTTGAGACAGCAGGTGCAAGGTGGACTGAATCATTCCTCCATTCCAGAGTCCTACATTAGTCCGGGCCACCTTGGTTACTTGAGCGTTTGCTGATGTGAATCAATTTCACTGAAATCCTGTGATTCCAAGAAGTTGGGTTGTATTTGGTTAGTTACATAACAAATGAGCTTCCTCCAGTCCTGTACCATCCTGACCTGCCTTGTCTTCTCTGGCAGGAAAAAATTCCTTAGAATCCCAATTTTCACCATCACTTTTAAGAAAATAAAAGTAAACCATAAAAAGGGAAATGATCCATATCCTGAGAGTTGGGGTATTTGTGTTTTTACATTGTCTTGTTCTGATTTGTTGCAACAGATGCTGCCTGGGGACAATCAGATGTGGACTGTTAGCCGCTCACGGATGTGGATTCACCAGGACAGTGAAGGTTGAAGGAAACCTCCTTGGGGATGAACCAGAAACTGCTGGCACTGGAAAGATGGAACTGGTGCCACTGACCCAGAGGAAACTGAATCCGGATGCGAGGCCCTGGGCTTGCGGTTCAGTCCCCGGCGGGCACCCTCAGCCCACCTGTCCGGATGGCTCCCTCCAAGACACCACGTGGAACCAGCTTGCTCTGTAGTGCAGTGGTCAAGGACAGGTCCCCAAACCCGGATCTGTTCCTTCCTCTTAAATTCTTATCTCCTTTGCAACCTTTCACAGCCCTCTTCCTCTTCTTTGTCCCCATTTCTGGCCTCTCTTTCTCCTCCAGAACACTGACTGAATTCCACGAACTCCTGATGCCTGTGAACTTGTGTCTGCAGTGAACGTGACTGTGGTGCTGTGGAAACGGGTGCCATTAGTCTGATACTGGTGCCTAGTGTGTTAGCTGCATAGACAAAGGATGTGGCCCGCGTGTCTTTGCAGGGCGTCTGTGGGGAGGTCTTTCTGTTATTTACCACCCATCCGTCTCTCGGGTATCTGGTGTGTCAAGACCTCTGCATTACCTGTGTGTGTCGTGTTCTCGCCATGTTGTGTGTCTGTGTATGCGTTCACTCTGGCCATATGTGCAGGTGTGCTTTTGTGACCCACCTGGTTTGCATGTGATGGTGAGGTGCTCACACGTAATGTTTATTTATGTTCTCAGTCTGTGCATTGCCCTTGTTAGCCGAGCAGGAGGTGACTGCATTGTGGTGTTTTTGTGAGATGGAGTCGTGCTGTGCTTCTGCATCGTGTGTGTGTGTGTGTGTGTGTGTGTGTGTGTGTGTGTGTGTGTGTGTGTGTTTTAAAACTTCTGCTTACACTGTGTCCCCGTAGGGTAGGTCGTGTTTGCTGTCTGTAGGGATGTGATGCGTATTTTGTGTGTTTGCCTGTGTCTCTGCCTCTGCGAACTGTGCGTCTGAGTGTTCTCTTTGCCAGCTCTTCCTCCCCTTCGGGTGCCCCAGCCTCCCGCCCGCCCCTCCTCTCCTCAGGCTGTGACCGCTCTCAGCTGACACCTCGCTGCTCTGGCAACCCAAGAACAGCCTGGAGAAAGGTCAGCTGGCTGCCTTCTCCCAGGGCCGCCCGGATCCTTCCCAGCCAGTGTCGTGGTGCGGGAGCGCCCTCTATTGGCGGCGCTACCACACCGGCCGTTGAAATGGCCAGGAGAAAAATGGGTCGATCACTGTGATCTGCTATTTTGAAGGGAGACACTTTTAAGAATTGAAGACAGTGGTATTGAGTGAGAAGAGAAGTAAAAGATGCATACAGAATAGAAAATGAAAAAGGCTCCTCTAATCTACTCGAATGATGCGGTCCCGTGAAAATCTGCCTGCACGATGTACACCAGGCCTCCCTGGTGAAACCAGCTGTTCTCAGTTTATACTCCAATGAGTTAGACTCTCAGATCTACATATACCTGATGACTTCATGCTCTACCCCGAGGATAATTTTCCAAGATTTCCACTCAAGTTGAGACCTAGATTTAGGTCTAGAAAAAGGACGGAAAAGTGTTCAGTGGATTTAATGTAAGAAGATCGAAGGTGTCCTTGTAAGAGGGACTCTCTCTCTCTCACACACACACAGACACACACACACACACACACACACACACACACACACACACACACACACACACACCAAGAAGCAGAACACTCAATAGCTTGTGTGATTAGTCTCAAAAGAAGCAGAACACTCAATAGCTTGTGTGACTAGTCTCCCTGGAGTTTGGGAACAACTAGATTCAAACTCCAAATGATGATTCCAGTAGGACCAAAGGATTGCATGGCCCAGCTGATCCCTAACATTTCCTCCCATGAAGTACTGATAGTTATTTTCAGGCACAACCACATAAACATTTAAGTATGGAGTTAAATAAAGTGAAACATATTTCTGTCCCACAGGATACCTTAACACCTTTAATATATTTTATGATTTTCTAGAAAAGGAGGAGATAGCAGGTCCCTTTTCCACACAAGATATGGATAATAGTTTTCTTCTTCCTCTCCAGCATTCTAGGAGAGAAATTATAAATTTTCACAGAGCAAAGGGAAGATCCCCGGTGACATAACTCAGTTACTGTCAACACTCTTGCCTACGGAAAGTCTCACTGCTTTTGGTTTTTGCTTTGTGTGCATTTTAGTTTATCTCTTAGAGTCTTGTACTAACCTGCAGAGGCAGGTACATCTTGCAAAATGACAACAGGCAGTTCATGCAAAACTATAGATAAGAAGAGACTCAGAGACTTGAAGCAACTGGGGCTCAAGTCATGGCGTCAGTCGGGAGGAGATAGACACGATGTCAGGTTTCTCTCTCCAACTATCTGAGCTTCCTCTTGACTAACTACTGCTGAGTGTGACTTCAGAGGTTTAAAATGTGGCCCTAGCATAACAGCTGCCCTTAGAGAAACCTTAAAAATAATATATAATATATGTATAATGTCATATACATATATATGTATATATATGTATATATATTATATATATGAAATAGGGGTATAGTACTTGAAAAAGGAGAAGATCAGGTAAGAACTCAGGAGGAATGGGAGTTATCAGAGAAAACTTTCAATAAACTCCACTTTGAAGGATGGAGAAAGCTTAGATCAACAGCCAGCAGCTCTTTCATGTAAAGCAGAAGACAATCAACACTTTCGACTCTGTGTATCATCAGTCTCTGTTGCTGGAGCTCTGTGTTGCCACTGTCACACAGAAATGGCGAGAAAAGATATGTAAGTGAAAGGATGAGGCTGAGTTTCAGTGAAACTTTCCCTGCAAAACATGCAGTCACTGCATGGGCCATGATTTGGCAGCTCTTGAGTTAGCGGAGAGGGATCTGAGGTCTTTCTGAGCTAAGAGAATCCCTTCAGCAGGACCGGTGAGCAATATACTCCAGGGTCAGGCCAGGACTCGTACCTGCTCCTGGTTGTGCTCTTGCGGCTTCCACTCCACTTCAACCCCATCTCAGCTGTACTCTAACCCCTTAAGGCAAGCGGATAGCAGCTAAGCAAACAGAAAGCTGCCTGTATGGAGATAAGCTGAATAAATTGCTCCTTGATCCTAGTGGATAGTGCTCATGAGCATGTGGCTAGATTTAGTCTTCTGGAAAGGTAAAGACAACAGGAAGAATTCCTTCTTGAAAGAGGAGTTGGTCCTGTTTGTCCTTTCAAGAAGTCAAGATCAATGCTAAAACGTTTTCCTTCTTCTAAAGACCAAGCATGGACCACAGGCTCCTTTGCCAATGTGCAAGCCAGTGCACAAGTCCATTTCATTGGATGCAATATACTGAAGCAACATCTCTGTTATTTTTGTTTAATCTCCAGACAGGCCAGGTTTTATTCCTTTGCATGTGAAACTTCAGTAACTTCTCATTTGATATACAATGAAAGTCAAGCACCATAGTCTAGCATTCACAACAGTGTACATATATTAGACTTTACTCTAATTCCCTTTTGCATCTACTCCAACTAAACTCTGAGGGATCCTGTGCATGATTACAGCCCGTCTTGAGAACTTTGTCTGTATAACTGGAATACATTCCTTTTTCCTTTACTCCAAGTCCTACCCGGTCCATCAAGCCTCTACTCAATCCCTCCTGCTCCTCATAGTCAATCCTATTTGACTTATATGTTACCATACTCGGGTGTATTTCTTAGGAGCAGCATGACTTTTATTAGCTTGTTATTTTAATTTTCTTCTTTGTTTTCCAAAATGAAAGTGATGTTAATGATGGGAAGAAAAAGTTCAAATTTTTTTTAATTATCTTTATTGGTACATTAAATATACACATCATGATTGCACTCCATAATGGGGATTTGTACCAGTATAAGACACAACTTAATTCTCATTTTTCCCATAACCCCACCCACCCTACCACCCCCCATATATATAAAATTTGTTTCCTTACTTTTTTGTTACAATCTCAACATTGTCCCCTTTCACCTTATTTTACATTGAGCATTTTCTATTTCACAATATATAACATACAATGCTAGGACTCATTTACATCTTCATTTTCTCATACCAGAGAAAAGATGCGATATGTATCT
>PVIR01011362.1:0-47403 GCA_004026965.1 Petromus typicus
CAGAGCCTTATGCTTGCCAGGCAGTGCTGATGAGCTACATCCCTGCCCTCTACCCCTTTTAATTGTACAATTTATTCTCTGCAGCAAAAAGGCTCCCCTCTGACGCCCCCAGAAGTCTCAGGCGAAGGACAGTAGTTCTGCAGACACAGTGTGGCGACATTGTTACACAGAGTCCTGGCCGTGTTTCCAGACAGGGGGCGCTGAAGTGCGGGGCTCCCGGCAGTGATATGCAAGGACCTGCGTCACAGGACGGCTCCCAGGTGTGTTCCGATTACTGCCGGCTGAGGAGGACGGAAGACACTGTTTAAAGGTCCCGCATTCGGATGTCCTGTGGCACACGGAGAGACCCTGGTTGCATCCGGTGAAAGGAAGCCCCTTCCCAGCGAGGCGCCCCTCCCTGGGTTCCACACACTTCCCAAACGCTGCTGGCCAAAGGAAGGGGCTCCACAGCGCCCCCTGCAGGCAACCTGCGTTCTTGCCTGAGGCCTAGTCAGTCTCCGCTGTGCCCATCCCCTGTGCCATTCTGCTGGCCTGACCAGGGCTGCATCCTGGGACTTGACACAGTGCAGGATCGTGCCAGCCTCGCCATCTGCTATAAGAGAAGGGCAGACCTGAGGGGAAGGGAAGGCACCTGGAGACTTCAGGGGTTCATTCCAGGCCTCCATCTCCACGATGACCAGAGGCTGGTTGGGGTTGACATCATCTTTTTAACCAGATAAAAAGTACTTGCAGGGCAGGAGATTTAGCTCAGTGGTGCAGTGCCTGCCTTGCAAGCACAAAGTCCTGAGTTCATTTTAAATATTTCCTACAAGTTAATCTCTAGTTTTTTTTAAATTTTTCACTTGAAAGTAATCTTAATGCTTGTTTGTTTAGTTATTTAGAGACAGAGTCTCACTGTGTAGTTCAGGCTAGCTTTCAGCTCGTGATAATCTTCCTGCCTCAGCCTCTTGAGTGCTAGGATTACAGGCAAGCCACCAAGCTCAGCTGAACTATGCTAATTTGAATACCCAATCCTATTTTATCTAAAACACATATTACAAACATCTGTTCCCTGTGTCCGTGGTTCACATTATGGTTTGAAATGAGAAGAGCTCACTCCCCTTACCCTGCAAGTCCCTGGGTGTTTCATACAGTTAATGACCCAACAGTCATGCAAAATAGTAATTAACAATAATCGCGTTAACTCCAAAGGAAGTACCTTCAAAACTGCATTTTAAGTTTCTACACTAAAATGTAGAAAAACTGAACTGCATACATGTTGAAATGCCTTAAATTTTTATTCTTTTTTCTTTTAATTTTTTTGAGACAAGGTCTCACTTTGGAGTTCAGGATGGCGTTGAACTCATTCTGTAGCCAGATTATCCTTGAACTCAAGGCAATCCTCCTGCCTCTGCCTCCTAAGTGCTGGGATTACAGGCGTGAGCCATCATCCCTACTTTATTCTTGCTGCCAGTATCACAGTGTGCCGGGCAATGTACCTGATAGAATGAAAAGAGAAAGACCGGGCAGACCAGGTTGGGATGCACAAAAGACCTTGGGAAGCTGCACGTTATCAGTACCTCTCTTTGTCAGTCAGATGGGCTCTGACTTCTGAGTCAGAAGGGTCTCCTGTTCAGTAGTCTCCCTACCTGTGGGTCGTTGTTCTTCCTGACAGGTTTTTACATTCTTCCAGTGCATTCAGGAGCTGTCTCAAACCAGAGGCAGCCTTCCTGACGGCTTCTCACACTCGCTCCTAAGGACTGTAGCCCCCTTCAGTTGTTTAAAGAAACCTTCTTTGGGCCAAGGATTTAGCTCAGTGGTTCCGGCATCTGCCTTGCAAGTGCAAGGTCCTGAGTTTGGTCCCCGGTAACCATATACCACAATGTCAGGCACGGTGACTCATACCTCTATTACCAGTACTCAGAGGCAGAGACAGGAGGATTGCTGTGAATTTGAGGCCGGCCTGGGCTACATAGTGAGTTCAGGGCCAGCGTGAACTACAAAGCGAGACCAGGTGTGGTGGCACATGCCTACAATCCCAGCACTTATGAGGATGAGGGAGGGTGACTGCTTTGAGTTCAAGGCCAGCCTGAAGTACTTAGAGAGACCCTGTCTCAAAACAAAACAAGACAAAATTAAAAAACACAAAAAACAAAAGGCTATTCTACACCACAGCCACTGCGTCTACCATCAGATCTATAACCACTTCCCACTACCTTGGGGACTGCGGGAGTTTCCCCACCAGACCTGTCGCCCTTCATAGGTCTATACTTTGATTGTTGTCATCCAATGCAATTGCCATCATGCTAATTCCCACCGTCATCACAGTTACCACCACTGAAATTTCCTCCTTTACTGTGACCATCCTCTCCTCCTCCACCACCTCATCTCATCTGCCACCTTGGCCTCTGTGTTCTGTCCACTGCTACCACGGCTTCCTCCACGCTCTACCCTGGGCCACTGTCATCGTTAGTATCCCCACCTCCAGATCCGTTCTATGCACCATCACCCCCTCCGTGACTCCTGTGCTGCCATCTCTTGCACCACCAGCTTCCACTGCAGAGCTTAGGGGGCCAGAGTCAGCCAGGCCAAAGGTAGGCAGCAGACAGGTGGAAAGGGGGGCAGTGGCATCTGAGGTACCAGTGGCCTCCGCTGCCTTCAAAGTTTCTTCCATAACCCCTACTGTTCCCACACCCACCTCCACAATCTCTTTATAATTCAGCAGATGGCATCTCCTGTTTAAAAAGGGACTTTTTGGTCAGGCATGGTGACACATGCTTTAAGACAGGGTCTCGTTTTGTAGTTCAGGCTGTCCCTGAGCTCAGCCTCAAACTCACATCACAGCAATCCTCCTGCCTCTGCCTCCCGAGAGCTGGGATGACAGGCGTGAGCCACCACGGCCGGCACTGAGGTATGTGGTACTGGTTGCTGCTGGGGTGAGTCTCCACGCCCAGTATGGTATATGGTTACTGGGGAATCAAACCTGGGCTCTTGTGCTTGCAAGACAGGTGCCGGAACCACTGAGCTAAATCCCCAGCCCGATCTCAGCATGCTTAAGGCAGGAGGATTGCCACAAGTTCAAGGGAAGCCTGTATACAGGGAGATCAAGGCTGGCCTGAACTGGAAAGACAGACTTTGTCTCAAAAACTAACCAGTTTTATCCATTACTAACTAGTGTTATTTCTTTTTTTAAAAATTATCTTTATTGATACATTATGAACACACATCATGATCACATTCAACATTAAGAGTTTGTACCAGAATATGACATGACTTGATTCTCACTTTTTCCCTTTTCCCTCCACCCCGCATCCCCCCACCCCCAAACATTAAGCATCTTGATTTTTTTTTTTTTTGAGACAGGATCTCGCTTTGTAGTTCAGGCTTAACTAGTATTATTTCTGAGCAATACTTTTATAAAAGATTTTTTTTTTTCCAGCACTGGGGATAGAACACAGGACCTTGCAGGTACAGTGCCACTGAGATAAATCCCCAGCCCTCTGAACAGTAATTTCACAGACCATATCCTGATCATTCAAAGTTACAAAAACAATATTCTCTTTTCCCACTCTGCCTGTCTTCTGTAATTCCTATGGCTTCAATCTTGCCACACTTTTTAAAGTAGTCTCTCAAATTATATTCTTCTGTGTCTTCTTTAATACCATGAACAACAATTTTCTTCCCTGTTAGATGGGCACCAGGCTTTGCAGAATCCTCTCTAAAAAAGGCTGTCTCAGTCCCACGACACACCCATCAGTGTGTGCGCCGAAGGAGTCACAAGACCGAAGTCTCTGCAGTGTTTTGTTTCAGGGACTGTCAATACATACAGTCTCTGAGTCTGCCCATTTTTCAAAATGTTCTCTTAAACTATTATCTGTAGTTTCCAAGCTCAGATCACCAATAAATAGCTTCCTCAAGTGCTCTGGTTCCTTCGGATCACAGCCCTTTATTTCGAAGCCAGACTTCTTCTCCCAAATATCTAAATTTAGAGAATTCCATAGGGACCCACTTAATAGGGATCCATATGTCAGCTTTTATGTGTGTGTGGTTTTTTGGTTTTTTTTTTTGGTTTGGGGCTTTTTTCAGTTTTTTTATTTTTATTTTTATTTTTTATTTTTATTTTTTATTTTTTTAGGTTTTTTGAGACAGGGTCTCGCTTTGTGGTTCAGGCTGGCCCTGAGCTCAGCCTCAAACTCATCACAGCAATCCTCCTGCCTCTGCCTCCCGAGTGCTGTGATTACAGGCGTGAGCCACCACGCCCGGCACTGTGGTATGTGGTACTGGTTGCTGCTGGGCGTGAGTCTCCACACCCAGTATAGGTATGTGGTTACCGGGGATCGAACCCTGGTCCTTGCGCTTGCAAGACAGGCGCCGGAACCATTGAGCTAAATCCCCGACCCCTTTTTTCAGTTTTTTGAGACATGGTCTCAAGTTTGTAGTTCAGGTTGGCTTTGAACTCACTTTGTATCCCAGGCCAGCCTTGAACTTGTAGCAATCCTCCTGCCTCAGCCTCCCGAGTGCTGGGATCACGGGCGTTTGTCATCATCCTTAGCCATCAGCTTGTTAGTGCTCTAGTATAATGTGAGATTATGTAGTCATAGGTGTTTTGGCCTCATTTCAAAAGTTCCTAAAGAAGTTTTGAAAATTTTACTTGGCCCTTCTGAGGACTAAAGCCAGGGCCTTGCACATGTTAGGCAAGTGCTCTCCAACAGACCTACACCCTGAGAAAACGCACTATGCCAGGCACAGGAGCACAAGGCTGCAATCCCAGGTACTTGGGAGGCTAAGGTGAGAGGATTCAGTCCAGCCTGGGAAATAGCAAAACCATGCAGTGTGTGTGTGTGTGTGTGTGTGTGTGTGTGTGTGTGTGTGTGTGTGTGTAAAATACTCAAGGTTCCACAAACTCCTTTCTCCTCTAATTTAGGAGCTTCTTTCTGTCTGTGCCGGAAGTGCTATCCCCTGCTGCTCTGGGCTTGGCTAACTCTGCCCTTCTCTGGCCTGAGGTCAGAGGTCACGTCCCCCCAGGTCCCGCCTCCTGGGAGTTTTGCTCCTGCTTTGGTTCCTGCAGGGCCCGAGCTCCCTGTCCCTGCCTCCCCTCCAGGCTCTGCCAGCATGGGTCGGCTCCTTGGCTGCCTCCAGAAGCCGGTAGGCATCCACAAGCTGAGACTGGTTATTTCCTTTCTGTGCCCCCAGGGCCTAACCTGCACCCTGGCACTCTGTAAGAATAGATGAATGTCTGCTGGATAAACTGAATAAGGTGCCGGCCAGGGGCCTCCTTCCAGGCTCTTTGAGACTTCATTGCGATGCGTCTCCTTTTGTGGTTGGCTGGCGTGGTTCCCCCCTCACCAGCACCACACACTGGGACAGAGCTGGAGGCTGTGGAGAAGCCCCAGGCAGTCTGCATCCCAGAGCACAGCCCTGAGCCACGTTGGATGCCAGGGTCCCAGCAGACCTGCAGGCTTTGTTTTGTTTTATTATTTGTTTTGTTTGAGACAGGGTCTCCTCAAGTCCAAGCAGCCTTGAGCACCTAACTCTCTCCCTGCCCTTCCATCCACATCCATTCCCCAGCCAACAGCCTTCCCTTTGCTCTTCCTTGAGCCCCTGGGACAAACCTGGGACAGTTTGCTTGTGCTGTTCTAGGTGGTCAAGCTACCACACAGTCTCCACTCTTGCCATTTCAAAGGGTACTGTTGCTTTTTAGAAGAAGGTGGGGGTTGCACACTGGAGTAGTTCATATCAGGCAAGGAGGGATCTGGAGCCCTCATTTGCATACCCAGCGTGCATAGCAAACATTCAGCCTAACCCTTATTGAAATAGCCCTGCAGGTTCTACATAAATCCCATTTCTCAGGAGTAGTATATGAAACTTTTTTTAAAAAATTTTATTTATTTATTTATTTTGAGACAAGGTCTCGCTTTGTGGTTCAGGCTGGCCCTGAGCTCAGCCCCAAACTCACATCACAGCAATCCTCCTGCCTCTGCCTCCCGAGTGCTGGGACTGGGATCACAGGCGTGAGCCACCACGGCCGGCACTGTGGTACGTGGTTCTGATTGCTGCTGGGCGTGAGTCTCCATACCCAGTATTGCATGTGGTGGACCAGGGATTGAACCTCAGTCCTTGTGCTTGCAAGACAGATGCCGGAACCACTGAGCTAAATCCCCAGCCCCATGAAACCTTTTTCTTTATCTATGGTAGCTTCCCTGTTTTTCAGTACGGACATTAGTAGAATATATACTTTGGTGATTCTATAAACCTGCTTGTAATTTTTCAGAAGGTATGGATGACAAAAACCACCAAAGGTAATTAATATCAAACAATTCCTGAGGCCAACAGCTACTAACTGTCCAGTAGAGAGCCATAAGAGAACACTAAGCTGGTTAGCAACAGCCTCAAACTAGGTCTTTCTGTTTCAGCTTCCTGAGGTCCGCCCTGCGGGGTCAGGAGCCCCTCCATCTCCTAGCCTAGCACCTACTTGGGGTGAGCTGACCTCGCACTGCTCTCCTCAGTCTGTTTTGTGGCTCAGTACTACCCATCTGCCCTACATCTCAGGCTCTGCCAACATCCTGCAGTTCAAAGAGGAACAAGAGATGACAGAAAAACATAACCAAGAACACTAATAAACAGCCTTTGGCTGGAGGGACTGCATTTTCTGTCTGAGGTTCTCAGGCAGGGAGTGAGTATAAATTTATCCTTCAGGCTAAGGGTGTAGCTCAGTGGTAGAAAGCTTTCCTAGCATGCAGGAGCCCTGGACCCATTCCCCAATACAAAAGAAAGGGAGGAGCTATGTATGATTTCACATGTCTGTAATCCCAGCAAGACGCTGAGGCAGGATGATCACAAGTTCAAGCTTAGCCTGGGCAACTTATCTTAGCGAGATCCTGTTGCAAAATAAAAAAGGAAGTGAGGGCAGTGTAAGGATGGGATCCTGCTTTGTCCTGAGTGGGATGCTGGGCTGTCTGAGTTGGTTTCTCCACAAATTGGGCTCAGTGGGAGGAGTAGAAATTAACGGATGCAAAGAGTTCCAATCAGGAAAAAGAGAGAGAGAGGAGAGAGAGGATGCACTGGCATTTCGAACAACCTGATAAAACTGTCCTCTTGCCTGCTTCTGGGAGAGGAGTCCTAAATCACTTCTGGAGCCTTTTGTCTGCAGGACCCTTGTCCACTGGCTTTCAAAATTCTCTGGAATAAAGGAAAGCCAAGTAGGACTCTACACTGTTTGTTTTGTTTGTTTGATTTTAGTTTTTAGTTTTTTTGAGACAGGGTCTCACTTTGTAGTTCAGGCTGGCACTGAACTCACTCTGCAGCCCAGGCCAGCCTCGAACTCGCAGCAATCCTCCTGCCTCTAACTCCTGAGTACTGGGATTAGAGGCGTGAACCACCATGCCCAGCATTTTGGTATGTGGTATCAGGGTTCAAACTGGGGTCCTTGTGCTTGCCAGGCAGATGATAGAACCACTGAGCTAAACCCCTGGCCTTTCTACACTATTCTTCTGAGATATAAATGCAAGATTTAGAACTTCATTTTTTTTTTCTTTTGTGATACTGGGGATTGAACTAAGGCCCTTGTGTTTCCAAGGCAGGTGCTGTACCACTTGAGCTAAATTCCTGGCTCAACTTTTTTTCTTTGAAGTGGGATTTTGCTAAGTATCCCTATCTGGCCTCAAATTTGCAATCCTCCCACTTCAGTTTCTCATGTAGCTGAGATAACAGACATACACTGCCATGCCATGCTTGGTTTATCATTATTAATATCTCTTCTGTAATATTTGTATTTTATTTCATAAAAAATGTACCTGACAGGCATGCCTGTCATCCCAATACTCTAGAGGCCAAAGCAGGAAGATTGCTGCAAGTTCAAGGACAGCCTAGGCAACATAGTGGGTTCAAAGCCAAGTCTGAACTATATAGCAAGATCCTGTCTCTCTAAAGCAAAAAAAGAAACAAAACTGAGTCCAGGGGCCTCGGTGTCACTCAGACTGCATGCCTAGCATGCGACAGCCCTGGATTTGATCCCTAGCACCAAAAAACAAAACAAAGCAGAAAAACAAATTCAAGCTCAGATGGCTGCCTCCCAGGCATTGTGCTGACAGACACCCAGGTCGTTTCGTTTAATCTTCACAGCAGTCCTTCGCGGTCGGTCTTCTCATCCCCGATGTGCAGTCAGGTCAGGAACCTGCCCAGTTCTCACAGCTGAGTGGTGACAGGCTGAGATTTGCTAGCATGACGCTAGGATGACCCGATACTCAGAATTCTCTAAATTCCATCCTCTTAACCACGGTACTACGTGTCGTCACAGAAGGTCTGATTTTATGTTATTCATAACTTAGCCACAAGGAAAGCTGACTCAGTCGCCCCAGGCAGGCGCTCCAGGGATCCTGGGTTTCCGGGGCAGTGGGCAAAGTGGGCAGCAGGGCGCTCGGAGTTTCAAGTTTCGGTCACACTGCGGTCTGTTTGCCTACTGGATTGTATTGTGCAGGGAGAGCTGACCCACAACAGCTCGCTCCTCCTCCACTCCAGGGTGGGACTCTGCACAGCACAGCAGGCCCCGTCCGTGATGTCACACCACTGCGAAAGACTTTCAGGGTCTGTGACACCCAGCTGATGTTGGCAAGGCAGAGGAGCTGCAGACCTCACGCCCAGCACGCATTGGGACCTCATCCTAGCAATGACTGCAGTGATAGAGCACCCTCCAGCCCTTTCCACGGAGCAGGGAAAGCCTGCTAGAAGTTCTGTTCTGGGCTTTGGGATTTGAACCCCCAACTAGTTCAGGAGACTGGAGACCACTAAGTTGCTGTGCAGCTCTCTAGAGAAGTCATTTGTCCTCAATAAAATAAGAAGAGTGAGTTCCCAAGGACCATTTCAGCAGCCCCAGTGGAGGGGCGTGTGGGGCTCTGAGCTGTGTCCTCTCTGTTCTCCACTCCCTTCTGCCTGCTGGTGCCATAGCACGAGGTCATGACTCACGGCTCCCTCCCAGCTCGCAGTTTCAGCCCCGCCCCACCCCCTCCCTCCGTGTTTACTCCGGGAGGAGCAGGTGCACCTGGGTCACCTGGCCACTGCCGTCACACAGGGGGAGGAGAGGGGCTCTGGGCTCCAGTGCTGACCCCACCCTCCGGGGGTGGCCTGGGACCAGGAGGAGGACTTGAGGCCCCCTTGCAAGGCGGAGGGTCTGGGGGCCCGTCGTCCTGCCCAGTGGCTCAGGCCTCAGCCATCTTCCCCTCAATCTCCTCCTAGATTCCAGCCTCCCACAGTCACCAGCAGTGTCCTCTGTCCTCACTTCCACCTGTGGAGACATGAGAGAGGTCCACCTATAGCCTGAGGCCACACACCAGTGCTCAGCCAGCCTCAAGGGTGGGGTGAGGCCACAATGGAGGTGGCAGGCCACCAGATGAGCTGTGATGGGCAGGTGGCCCCCAGCCCTGTGCTGGAAGGAAGAGGAGAGGGTCAGGAGACCCGCAGCCCAGTGCCGGAGCTCAGCCCATGTCCTGACAGTGTGGGGTGTCAACGCAATTTGTAGTCCAAACTGCACGGGCTTGGAAGGCAAGATCTCTGACTCTTTTCTCCCACCCTGTCTCTCTTCCCCAAAGCCAGTTATAAAAAGCAGGACTTCTCTTCCCCACGGTGGGTTATAGAAACTAGAGCTTCCTCTTTGTGCTTTGAAGACCCTCATTCCAGGGGACCCTGCCCCGTGCCACAGAAAGGCCACAAAAGAGGCCAAGAGGAAGCTGAGCACACAGGTCTCACTGGGTCGCCCTCGGTGTTAACATTAGGTCATAGCCTTTGTCCAATTACATGTTTACATAGTTCTCCATTCTTCGTGGCATTTAAGCAAAAACAAAATAGAACAAACAAAAAACAGCTTTCCCTGCATTTTGGGTCTTTATTCCTGAACAATTTTTTTTCTTTTGAGACAAGATCTCACTATACAATTCAGACTAGCCTTGAACTCTCTATGTAGCCTAGGCTGGCTTCAAACTCACAGCAATCTTCTTCTCAGCCTCTGGTGAACTGGGACTACAGGTGTGTGCCACTATGCCCGGCTGAATTTTAAATAAAGTTGTTAGGCTTTTGGAGACTGAGACAGGAGGATCTCAAGTCGGAGGCCAGCCTGAGCTACATAGTGAAAAACCCCAAAAGTCATTATGCATATCTTTTGTTAGAAGTGTTAGCTGTGACCCATATGATAGGTGAGGACAGGTATCACACCTTTCCACACCTACACCTGATTCACCTGGATGGACAGCAGTGGCCATGTGAAGAAAACGTTCAGGGAAGACCCTAGGCTGTGGGTCTGGACTTTGACAGCTGGCTTGGGTACTACCCATATGGCCTATGGCATGTCCACTGGCACCGCCTGGTACCCCCACATACTCAGTTGAATACACCAAGGTTCCCTCTAACCTGGGCACTCACTGGTTACCAGGTGAGCTTCACCAGCCCAGCACCCAACTGCCCCATCTCAATCACCAGCTCCTGCATCTGCCCCAGAGAAAGAGGAGAGGACTTTCTGAGTCGTGGCAGGAGAAAAGGCCTAGGATTGGAAAATCCTGTGCGAGGTGGTCCAGAGCACTATGGAGCTCCCCTCCAGACACCTGATGGGCCCACACTCAGCCCCGGGCTCCCGGCCACAGAAAGACAGCAAAGTCCGGCAGGTGGAAAATTCCCCTTGGCGCTCTGCCCAGGCACCCTGGATGGCATCTAAGCTGGACTGGACAAGCAAGAGCCAGGAGTCCAGGGTGCCAACAGATAGCTTGGCAGCCCTGGGAGCCTGCAGGGGCCACCTAGGCCTCCACAGCTCAACTGCCCCCACCCAGACACAGCATTTATGGTCTGTCAGGTGGACAGACAGGGAGAAGGGTGGAGACATGAATGTGTGGCTGTTTACCGAAGTCTGGGAGTGGCTCAGAAGCTGCAGCCCTAGGTCTAGATCATCATGGAACTCCTCCTAGTAGCTGCCTGAATTGTCCCTGGGACATGACCGAGGACTGAGGGGCAGTGGCTTTGGGGCTGGGAAGGAAGAAAGCTTTGCCCATGTCCTCTGTGGTCCTGACATCTTCTGGTCTCTGCCAGTCACTTTAAAAGTGGCAGCTCCCTTGAAGCCTGCTGGGCTCATCGAAAGCCCAGGTGCCCAGTCTGGAAAGGGCATGCAGCCCCACCCGCTCAACCCCAGCAAAAGTGAGCAGCGCTGTGCTGATAGGTGATTTGAGACTGGGGCGGAATGCTCTGTTGACCTGCATAGCCAGGGGTCCCAGCACAGGACCCGTTCCATGAGTCTTTTTCCTGACCCTATGGGACTCTTGGAAGGCCAGCACAGGACCCCTTCCATGAGTCTTTTTCCTGACTCCTGTGGGATTTGGAAGGCCCTCAGGTTACCATGACAACATGCCCATCTCCCTGGAGACCTTCCCAGCACCTGGAAGGAGTTTCTAGAATGTTTATCCACAAACACTTTGATGTTGCCAGTCAGCTTGGGCAGTTCTTCTGGAACTGAGGAAACCCTTTCTGGCTTTTCCAGGTCACAGCAGCTAGACCCCCCCAATCGTGCCCCTCGAAGTACCCCATCAGGTTCTGGAGGGCCAAGGGAGCAGGGTATGGTGAGGTCAAAGAGAACTTACAGACTGCTGGGAAAGCTACCCAAAGGGTACGTCCCACTGACCCGGAGTCAGCAGCCTGCAAGCGTCATTGTCAGTACAGGGAACATTGTTCGTCTGGGCTGGCAGGAGAAGGCCCTAAAGATAAGGCAGGCCATGACCCTGACTCCATGACAGCCAATTAGCTCCGCTTCAGGAACCCAACCACTGTGACTCACTGGCAGCCAATCGGGAGGCGGAGGCCCAGGACCTTTTTCAGCCAGACACACCTGTAACCTGCTAGCCATCTGGTGGACCACACCCAGCTCCAGCTCGGTGGAAGAAATGGAAGTCTCTTTGTGCAGCTCCTGTGAACTCTAATACCGAGGCAGACACACACGAATGAGCGCTGCGCACCGAGCCGGATCCTGGAGGGTGAATACACGTCTGCCAGGGTGGAAGCTGCACCTTCAGCCCTGCCCTTCCGGCCTCTGTCTCCTGGTTCAAATTGACAAATGTGAAAGAACGCAAGGTAGCGAACAGATCTGCCACAGTGTCCAGCAGCAGCTGTCTGTCAGCTCTGGGGCAGCAGTGATCCAAAACTTTTTTCTGATTTCCCTTTATCCTCCAAAATAATCCCCCCAAAACCCACGTAGGACAGAAATAAAAACAAGCAAATAAACTGGCCATGGTGGTGCAAGCCTGTAATCCTCACACTCAGGGAGGCTAAGGTAGGTTTGAACCCAATCTGGGCAATTTAGTAATTTAGTGAGACCCTGTATTGAAATATAAAATTAAAAAAAGAGCTGGTGATATAGCTCAGTGTCCTTAGTTTCACAAAAACAGAAAAAAAATACACACAGAAAAAAGCAGGCAAACAACATTAAATGGGCATTACGCATACAGATTATTCTAGAAATGCTGAATTTGAGGGGAACTGACATTTCTGTAGCATATATGCCTCTTATTTGTCTGGCATGGTGGTACCAACACCTGGGATCCCAATACTCAGGAGGCTGAGGCAGGAGGATTGCTGCAATGTTTTTTGAAGCCAGCAGCCAGCCTGGGTTACATAGTGAAAATTTGTCTCAAAAACAACCAAAGCAGTGTCAGGCATTGTGGCTCATGCCTGTAATCCCACCACTTGAGAGGCAGAGGCAGAAGGATCGCTGTGATGTGAGTTTGAGGCTGAGCTCAGGGCCAGCCTGAAGTACAAAGTGAGACTCTGTCTCAAATAAAAAAAAGAAGAAAAAGACCATCTTATATGGACTGCTCAGAGCTCAGAGAGAAATTTGGCCATTTAGAGACAGCACAGTGCTTACTGTGATTGGCAGGAACCTCTTGCCAAAGTTCTAGGAGCCAGGTCAGATGTTGGCCCATTGTACTGCCTCAGAGGACTTCCTGGGCAGGTGCTCCAGCTGGCAGGGGAATCAGCTGTGCCCAGAGAAGGACTGTGAAGGCGCAATGAGTTCGTGTTGCCCCCAGCCATCCATCCTAACATGCCCAAGTGCTGCTGATGCCAGGGTTCCACGCTGTGTTGGGGACAATGGCAATCCTGGCAAGGTCAGGGAGATACACACACATCAAGAACTCCAGGTACAGGGTGCTGGTGCTGCCCAGGACTGAGCCACTAGATGCCACCTTAATAGAGCTGCCATTGTCTTGCTTGGAACAAAAATAACTAGTGTGAGGCCCACCTGGGCTACACAGTGAGACAAATAACGACTTCGTGTGTGAAGTGAATACTTCACGTCAGAAAGTGTGTGCTGGGCCCTGGGGACACGGGGATGAACCAGGTCCTGCAGGGCCTCGGGGCAGCTTTGGCAAAGTAGCTTCTCATCCCCTTGGTCATGGGCCCAAACCCAGGCAAAACAACAAGTGAGTCTGCAGGTGAGTCCTGTGGACCCCCGGGACTTCCGTTCCAGTGTAGACAGACAGAAAAAGACCGAATCCTGAAAGACTCAAAGAGGCGAGGCCAGCCTGGAGCGCAAGGCTCCTTTACCTCTCAAGGGGCTGTGGCTGAGGATCTGGCAGATGCCAGCGCGGGGGGCTGGAGGTCAGCTGTCCATCCAGAAGTCGAGTCATTTTTGATCTAACAGCTCCAGCGGGCTCTGCCCGACAGGGCACAGGGAGGCTGGGCAGGCAGGATGCTGAGGGTGTCCTGGTGCAGGTTGCGTCTGTGTCTATCTTTAGCCTCCTTTGCATGTGGGGAATTTCCTCCATCTTTCCCACACGGAGGTGCGGCAGGGACCTTTGTCTCCTTCTGTTTGAAGTGCTCTCAGCCTCTGCTCCACCCCAAACCTGGGCCCAAGGCTGAGGTGGGGATAGGAGGGAACCTTCACCCAGGGAGAGGACAATCGATACTCCATTCCAGGGTCCCTGGAGTGTAGGGACATCAGCAGCAGTCCATCAGCATTCTGAGGCAGAGCACACGCCAAGGTCAGGGATGGCCCTCCAAGAACCCAGCATGGAGACTCCAGTGGGATGGAAGCAGGAATCCATGTGGGAGGGAGAGAGCAGGGGAACTGACTTTATTATGAACCCACGTCTGTTAGGAGGAGTTGCTTAAGTTGTGTAATTTCCTGCTCAGGCTAACGTGGAAGGTACATGTCACTGTCTTCATTTATAGTAAGAAGAAAAGTGAAGTTGGGACAGGTCAAGTGACGAATCCGGCTCCAGGGTGAGGGAAGGTGGATTTGCGTGAATCCAGTTTTGGCCAAGTCCAGGACAACTGGGACCCCTTTGGCTTGGGAAGACTGGGTGTGTGTGTGTGTGTGTGTGTGTGTGACATCCCCTCGGCTCTGTAAAGCCGGGCCGGGACGTATGGGCGCTCAAAGGCTGGGGCTGGCAGGGAGGCAATGGGGAGACGTAGCTCGCTTGCTCCCAGACTTTCAGAACACCCCTTCCCAGCCACGGCTGGGACTGGCTCTCCTGCCCAGCTCAGCTGCAGGCCCTTGTCCAGGCCAGTGGACAGGACAGTGGGCTCCACCCCTGGCCATGCCCCAGGCCCCTTCCTGCCTGGAGCTGAGGCTTTACCTTCTTCTGCTAACTGGCTCCCTCACTTCCACTGCCCCTTCCCTCTCAGCTCTGTCTAGGAAGCCTCCTTGACACCCAAGCTCCTCTCCTCCAGGGGCTCCTTTGCCTCTCCACCAATGGCAGTGTGTGTCGGTCTCTTCCAGGACAGAAGCACAGCCACATCCCTAGGGAGGGAGCCAGCTGCGCTTTCTGTACCATTGGGAATCTGAGCAAGCCGAGTAATGCTTGCCTGCTGGCTTGATTTCCTTTTCATTCTTTGTTTGTTTGTTTGTTTGTTTGTTTCTTCCTTTCATTCATTCTTTCTGTGTTTTTTTTTTTTTTTGAGACAGGGTCTCGCTTTTGTAGTTCAGGTTGGCCCTCAGCTCAGCCTTGAACTCACAGCAACCCTCCTGCCTCTGCCTCCCAAGTGGTAGGATTACAGGCGTGAGCCACCATGCATAGCACTGTGGTGTGTGATTCTGATTGCTGGTGGGCATGAGTCTCTACGCTAAGCAATGTTGTATGTGGTTACTAGGGATCAAACCCGGTCCCTTGTGCTTGCAAGGCATGTGCCGGAACCACTGAGCTAAATCCCAGCCCTCTTTCTGTTTTTTGAGACAGGGTCTCACTTTGTAGTTCAAGTTGGCCCTGAACTCACTATGTAGCCCAGGTTAGCCTTGAACTCATGACAGTTCTCTTGACTCTGACTCCTGAATGCTGGGATTATAGGTATGAGCCACCAGGCCTGGCTCTTTCTTTCTTTCTGAGACAGAGACTCACTATATTGTTCAGGCTAGCCTCAAATTTACTATGTAGCACAGGTTGGCCTCAAACTCATTGCAATCCTCCTGCCTCAACCTTCTGAGTGCTGGGATACAGGTATATACCACCACAGCCAGCTCAATGGTTTTTAAAAAATGTGTTTATTATATATATATATATATATATATATATATATATATATATATATATATATATATATATATAAAATTTATTTATTTATTTATTTATTTTGAGACGGTCTCGCTTTGTAGTTCAGGCTGGCCCTGAGCTCAGCCTCAAACTCACATCACAGCAATCCTCCTGCCTCTGCCTCCCAAGTGCTGGGATTACAAGCGTGAGCCACCATGCCTGGCACTGTGGTATGTGGTACTGATTGCCCTGGGCGTGAGTCTCCATGCCCAGTATTGTGTGTGGTTACCTGGGATCCAACTCCCGCCCTTGCGCTTGCAAGACAGGTGCTGAAACCACTGAGCTAAATCCTTGGCCCCTAAAATGTATCTATTTTTTATACAGATCCCACTGTGTAGCCTAGGCTGGCCTCAAACTTGAAGTGCTATCTTCTTTCCTCAGACTCTCACGTGTGGGATATACAAGTGCCACCATGCCCTATAGTATGTTTTTTGTACCTTCAGGACACTGGAGATTGAGCTCAGGGTCTTGCACTAAATTACATCCCAGACCTTTTTAGTTTTAAGACAGGGTGTTGCTAAGTTGTGAAATTGCATAGACTTCACTCAGACTTAAGATTCTGCCTCAGCCTCCCTGTGCTTGCATTATAGGTGTGTACCACCACACCCAGCTAAGAACAAGGGTTTCTGAGTACCAGCTACATGTATGCATTCAGTAAACATTTGTTTCAAAAATATGTGGCTTACTCCTTTTCTACAGTTTGTATGTTTCTCAACAAAGGTTGAGATTTTACTCTTACGGAGCTAGCTATAAAGGTAAAGGCCTGAAAGGCCAGGCTGCTGTGGAATGGAAGAGCCTTTGGAGAGAAGTCTTAACATACAAGGCAAGTTTGGGGGAGGTAATGATGGGAGAGGGGGCTTGTCGTATTGCCCTGGCTGGTCCTACGCTTCCCTGGTTGCTGGGATGGCTGAAGCAGTGGGCAGAAGAGGAGCCCTGTAATCTCAGCACTTGGGAGGCTCAAACAGGATTGCTGTCAGCTCAAGGCCAGCCTAAGCTAAATAGTAAGACCTTGTCTGAAAAAAAGACCTTTCTCAATTCCTCTCCCATAGCTTGGACAAGAGAGAAGGAATGGAGGAGGGGTTTGTGGAGAACTGCATTCTGGGAAGTTGCAGAGAGATCTCAGGGACTGAGGAGAGACAGCTGCGAGCCTTGCCCGACACACAGGTCTGGCTCACTTTGTCCAGGAATCCATGTTTCCTCTCTGCTCGTGGATGACAGCCTGACCTCATGTAACATGCAGGATGGGCAAGTGATGTCATGCCTCTGTTTATCATTTGTGTGTTCTTTTTAAAAACTTTTTTTGCAGTACTGGCAATGGAAGTCAGGCCATTGTGCTTGCAAGGTAGGCGTGGTACCACTGAGCCAAATCCTTGGCCCCTATTTGTTCTCTTTTTTTCTTAGACACTTGCCTTATGCACCCTTCTGAATGCCAAGTACTGAGAATTCAGCTTGAAGACCTACGCCCTGCTGTAAGGTCCAGGATGCCCCAGGGCTGGTCACCCACTCACACAGCTCCTCGCCCTGCAGGGGAACTTTCTCATTTGAATGCAATCAGAATACTTTATATGATAGTTTCAAACTCCAGCCTGCATTAGAGTCCTCAGAGGACTTGCTACACGAAACTCAAATTGCACAGAATAGGAGCTACACACTGGAATCCTTGCATTCTGAGAGGCCGAGGCAGGAGGATTTCACGTTTGAGCACGGCCTAAACAATTTAGTAACTTAGCAATAAACAAATAAACAATAAATAAAATAAATAAATGGACCAGGGATGTAGCTCAGTGGTATAGTGCCTGCCTGGTAAGCACAAGGTCTTGAGTTTGATTCCTAGTATCAAAAAGAAAAGAGGCCGGGGATTTAGCTCAGTGGTTCAGGCGCCTGTCTTGCAAGTGCAAGGACCCGAGTTTGATCCTTGGTAACCACACACAATACTGGGCATGGAGACTCACACCCAGCAGCAATCGGTACCACACACCACAGTGCCGGGTGTGATGGCTCACGCCTGTAATCCCAGCACTCGGGAGGCAGAGGCAGGAGGATTGCTATGATGTGAGTTTGAGGCTGAGCTCAAGGTCAGCCTGAACTACAAAGCAAGACCCTCTCTCAAAAAAAAGTTTAATCTTCACACCGAAAACAACTACTCATTGCTAGTCCCACTCTTAATTTCTAAGTGAGCAGATGCAGAATAGAGCCTGAGAATGTGCATTATAAACAGACTTATAATATATAATTATGCTATATATTCATTATTATTATTATTATTATTTTTGAGACAGGGTTTTGCTTTTGTAGTTCAGGCTGGCCCTGAGCTCAGCCTCCAACTCACATCACAGCAATCCTCCTGCCTCTGCCTTCCGAGTGCTGGGATTACAGGCGTGAGCCACCATGCCTGGCATTGTGGTGTGTGGTACTACTGATTGCTTCTGGGTGTGAGTCTCCACGCCCAGTATTGTATGTGGTTACCGGGGATCGAACCTGGGTCCTTGCGCTTGCAAGACAGGAGCTGGAACCACTGAGATAAATCCCTGGCCCCTAATTATACTATATAATCAGAGGCCCTATCTATCTGTCTGTCTGTCACCTAGGAGTAAGGACAAAGAGGTTTCATGACCTCACGGCAATTGTTTATATTTCTTCCTGGTCTTTTTTTGGTTTGGTTTTTTTGTTTTTTGAGACAGGATCTCCTTAGGCAGTTCAGGGTGGCCTTGAACTCATTGCAATCCTCCTGCCTCAGCCTCCGGAGTGCTGGTGCTCTTCCTGGCTAGGGTTTAGTTTTTTCAGTGGTTGCCTCCTTCTCTTGAATACCAGTTGCATGTCTATCCCTCCGTTTGTATCTAGGACAATGCGAAGCACACAGTAGGTACTCAGTGAATCTTTGTAAAATACGTGACAGAGAGATTTCTGACATCACAGACAGACACCTTAGCTGCAGAGCTGGGACCAGGTCCCAGTCGCTGACTTTTAGAAGTGCACTTCCCACCAGTGGGCCCTTACCTGTCCCCAGAGCAGGACAAGTATCCCTTGTGCCCAGCTGTACACCTTGAGCCTGGAGGGCAAACGACATGGCAGGACAGGGGTTCAGACTGTCCACATCTCCTTCGTGCTGATTAGCACCTGCTGCAGGCCACACAGATGTCCCTGTCCCTGGCAGGGAAGAAAGGCACAGGACTTGTCCTTCCTCATCTTTGGCTGCCTCTTGGCATCCTGAGTGTTGGTTTCCAAATCAGTAAAATACAGATAATAATACTACTTATAATAATAATAATAATAATACTGTGATAATAATACTCACAGGCTGGTGGCAGTGAAGTGAATGAGTTCTAGCCAATAGACAACATTTACATACTGCCCGATACCATTATAGGGAGGGATTCGGATGAACTCACAGGGCTACCAACGGGTGGGACTCACTTGTAATCCACCACTGTGGGGGGCTAAGGCAGGAGGATCTCACATTCAAGCCTGACCTGGGAAATTTAGTAACTTAGTGAGACCAAGACTCAAAATAAGAAACAGCCAGGCATAGTGGTGCACACTTGTAATTTCAGCACTAGAGAGACTGAGGCAAGAGAATCACCCTAAATTCAGTGCCATTGTGAGCTACCTACTGAGTTCAAAGCCAGCCTGAACTATACAACGAGATCATCTCAAAAATAAATAAATAAATAAAAATAGAGCTGGAGATTTAGCTCAGTGGTTCTGGCATCTGCCTGGCAAATGCAAGGTCCTCAATTCGATCCCCAGTATCACATACTACAGTGCTGGGTGTGGTGGCTCACACCTGTAATCCCAACACTGGGGAGGCAGAGGCAGGAGGATTGCTGTGAATTTGAGGCTAGCTTGGGCTACATAGTGAATTCAGGGCCAGCCTGAATTACAAAGTGAGACCTTGTCTCAAAAAAATAAAAAAATTAAAAAAATAAAGTAAGGCCAGGACTGAACTCAAAGATGCCATGCCTGCCTGGCAAATGCAAGGTTCTAGTTTTGATCCCAGGGAACACACACATACACAAAGAAAGAAGAGAGAGAGAGTGTGTGAGAGGGAGAGAAAAAGGAAGAAAGAAGGCAGAGCTGTGAGTTCCATCCAGACAGTCCCGGCCCAGCAAATGTGCACCAGACCCTCCTCAGTAATAACCCAGCATGGGCCTGATCCCATCCAGTCCCAGAGAGAGCCCAGCCTTTCCAAAGCGGCTTTTCTGTCTCCCAGTATTTCGGGGAATTCCCAGGGAGAAGCATGGGGAATTCCTGGGATCCTGGAGACATTCCCAAGACCCAGGAAAGTCTTCCTCTGCTTCTGCGCAAGCGCGATGGTCTGGCCTGGCCTAGGGAGGGAATCTGCCCAAAGGGGTAGCAGGCATAGTTAAAAAGGGCCCTTCAGGAGCGTGGCGAACCGGATGTCACATCCTGCCATCCTCTTTGGTCGCTGGGACTCACCCATCACCTCTCATTAGATCTCGGACTGGGCAGAAGTGGGCTGGGCTCGGGTGTCGTGGGCTGGGCCAGGAGCGGCGCTGCACAGGCCTGCGGCGCCCTTGATTTCCACCATCTAGCCTTTGGCTCCACCTAGTGGCCTCGGAATGCCAACAGTCCTGGAGAAGACGGGGGGGGGGGGCCTATTGGGCAGGATTATGTAAGGGACACTAGGAGGTGGGAGGAGACATCTTCGGTAGTTTAAAGAAAAAGCAGTGAGCTAACATTTGTGTGATACTAGGGTTCCAGTCCCATGATAGGGTCTGTGCCACGCTGGCACTGCCTGACGAGTCCTGAGGGTTCCATGGTAGAGATGGGGCTGGTAATCCTGGTATTTGACTTCTCTGGCCTTCTGCCCCCTCCTGAGGCATAGGAGCTCTGGTCCAGCTGTCTCCAAGAGCCCTTCGCATGTCAGTGTTCTGCAAGAGAACTGTGTGTCCCTTGGCTCTCTGGGGGCTGAGGAAGGAGATTTGGAAGTGTGAGCTCAGCCCAGGTAGCTGAGCTCACCAGTGAGACCTTGTCTCATAGGAAAAGTAAAAAATGGGCTGGGCATGTAGCTCCATGTGAAGGCCCTGAGTTCAGTCTCCCAGAGCTGCCCAAGGAGATAGAGGAGAAAGAAGGAAAGGAAATGTTGTAAACTACACACAGGAGTCTGTGCTTTGATACTAACTAAGCCTGCGCCTGCATGTCAGCTGCCAGTCACTGGCTGTGTGTCCTCGAGCGGGAACCTGGGTGGCGCCCTAAAGGTGAGGTGAGGGTTACCTGGAGTGCTTATGACGTCGGCTGGCACTGGTGACAGCCCAGAGAACAGCGCAGTCAATGCAGATGGCAAATGCCCACACCACAAAGAAGGTCTAATCCACAGGGGTGAGGAGGAGAGAGAGACAGGCCCGGGTTTCCCTGGGGCAGGTCCAAAGGTCAGTCTCAGGAGGAGCTGGCGGCCACGGTTCTGAGCATAGGCTGAACACAGGGTGATCAGAACGCAGTCTTTTCCTTCACCTGAGGATGTGCACTGAATCTCAATTTCCTCCTCCGCTGTGGGCACCCGGTGGGGGTGACAACAGAGGGGAAAGCTGCGGCAGTGAGGGGTTGGGTGACCTGCCTCACCTGCTGACCCCATGGTGACAAGTGGATGAGCCTTTGCCTGGCCAGCCTCCCATCCCCCCCAGACAGGCTCTTACTATAGTCCAGACCAGGCTTGAACTCGCCGACCTCCTGTCCCTGCTTCTCGCTAAGGTTATAGCTGCTCACCACAACACCACCTCTTTTTCCCTAGGACCCCTATTTTTGTTTTTTAGTTAACTTAGTAAATGCTAATGACTGAACCCACAGCCTGCTGCCTGCTTTTTCCCCTAAGCTATACTCCAGCCCTTTGGAATTTTCACTTGTTTTCTGAGGCAGATCATGATAAGTTGCCCTGGCTGGGCTCTAAATGGTGATGCTCCTGCCTCAGGCTCTGCAGCAACTGTAATTACTGGTCTGCTAGGGTCTGAACCCAGGGCCTCCACACTGAGCAACATCTCCAGGCCTTTTCTAATATTTAATTTTATTTTAAAGAATTCTTATTTATTTATTCGAGACAGGGTCTCATTTTTATAGTTCAGGCTAGTCCTGAGCTCAGCTTTGAACTCATAGCAATCCTCTTGCCTTTGCCTCCCGAGTGCTGGGATTACAGGCATTAGCCACCACACCTGGCACTATGGTATGTGGTACTGATTGCTGATGGGCATGAGTCTCCATGCCCAGCATTGTTATATGTGGTTACTGGGGATCGAGCCCAGGTCCTTGCACTTGCAAAGCAGGCACCAGAACCACTGAGCTAAATCCCTGGCCCTAACTTCCTATTTTTTTTTTTTTAAGGTTTTTTGAGACAGGGTCTTGCTTTGTAGTTCAGGCTGGCCCTGAGCTCAGCCTCAAACTCACATCACAGCAATCCTCTTGCCTCTGCCTCCCGAGTGCTGGGATTACAGGCATGAGCCACCACACTCCGCACTGTGGTATGTGGTACTGATTGCTGCTGGGGTGAGTCTTCACGCCCGGTATTGTTATGTGGTTACCAGGGATTGAACCCGGGCCCTTGCGCTTGCAATACAGTCACTGGAACCACTGAGCTATATCCCCCGCCCTAACTTCCTATTTTTTGAGACAGGGTTTCACTTTGTAGTTCAGGCTGGCCCTGAACTTACTACTAGCCCAGGCCACCCTCAAACTCACAGCAATCCTTCTGCTTCCCAAGTGCTGGGATTATAGGCATGAGTCACTATACCCGGCATTGTGATATGTGGTTACTGAGGATAGAACTCGGGGATTTTGCACTTGCCAGCCAGATGCTGGAACCACTGAGCTAAATCCTCCGCCCCCTTTAAAAATGTTTTATTCTGAGACCAGGTTTTCTAAGTTACTAAATTTCCCAGGTTAGATTTAAACTTGGGATCATCCTGCCTCAGCCTCCCTCAAGGCTGGATTACAGGTGTGTACCACCTCTCCCAGCATGTGAGTCATTTGTACACAGCAGGTCAGGGTCCCTGTGGGTTTTCTGGTCAAGAAGTCTTGCAGTAGAGCTTCTTCCAAGTTGGAGATCCTGCTCCCCAGGACAGTGTCCTTACTATTCACAGCCTGCAGAAATGATATGCAGCCCTGGAGAAATGAGTGAGTGTCCCTGGAGGCGGGACACAGAGGTATGGCCACCCTCCCCAGGCTTCTTTTATTTTTTTATTTTTGGTACTGGGGATTAAACTCAGGACCCCTTCACTTGCCAGGCAGGCAATAGCACCTCTGAGCTACACCCCCTTTTATCCCATTTTCCTCCTGAGCTTCTGGGAGTTTGGGGCTCCTCTGCCTCCCCTGCCCTATCCCCTCATATACCCCATAGTCCCTGGCAACCTGGGCTACAAGTGCGCTGCTGAAGCCCCTCTCTGCTCCGGGCTTTTCTTGAGCTGCAGTTGCTAGCTTCCATCCTCTCTGCCTGCCTGGCCTGGCTTCCAGGGGCCCAGTGGTGCATCGTCCCGCCTACTGGCCTGGAACCATCTCATTGCCTTGGAGATAAGGTCTCAACTCCCGGGGCGTGGTGGCCAAAGTCCTTCCTGGTCCCTCCAGAGCTGACTACTTGCTCTGATACCGAAGCCCTCTCTCTAATTCTCCTGCCTCCCAGCTTCTTCTAGTTGCAAGAAAATTACCCACAATGGTATCACTGGCCCAGGGCCTGTGACCTCTTCTGCCTGGAGGGCCTGTCCTTCCGGAGTCTGTCAGGCCACCTCACAGCCATTCAAATGTCGCTTTGCTGGATGCCATCCAGATCCCCTGCTCCTCTGGGCTTCCTTGGCATTGTGACCCTCGCCTTTCACAGCATTGGTCACACCAAGTTGTAATTATTTATTTGCATATTTATTTCCTTTCTGGACTGAAAACTCCTTAGTGGCAGAAGACTTTTGTGTTTGTTTTGTATTTTTTTTTGTACTGGGATTGAAGCCAGGGCCTTTGCAATGAACTATATCCCCAGCCTTTTATTTATTTTGTTGTTTTCAATCTTGTGACAGAGATGGAGTCTTGCGAAGTTATTCAAGTTGGGCTCAAACTTACCATCCTCCTGCCTCAGCCTCCCTGAGTGCTGGGATTACATACAAGTGTGTTCCACCATCCCTGGCATCTTTTGCAGCAGGAAGCTCAGTGGGGCATGCCTGTGATTCCAGCACTTGTGGGAGTGGGTGAGGCAGGAAAGATTGCTACAAGTTCAAGGCCAGCCTGAATTACACAGGGAGCCACGGTCTCAAAAAACAACAACAAAATAAATGCTCAGTGAGTATGTGCTACTGCAATGGGTGTCCATCTTCAGTCTGGCTCAGAATGTGGTGGTTGGGTTTTTGGTTTTTTTGTGGTGCGAGGGTTTGAACCAGGGCCCTGCAAATGACCAGCCTCTGCAAACCTCATATTTGAAATCTGAAAAACGGCTTACAGTTTTGGAACACAGTGAGGGTTACTGAGGAACCAGCGGAGTGCTGGGACCTATGGAGTGCTCAGCGGTTATTCGGACCGTTTTGCTCAGTTTCACATGAGGAGTTGCCTTAAAGTCCAATCAGAAGAGCTGCGCCCACATCTGGTTCTGCCCCAGCTGCCTCAAGGGCAAGCCAGGGCCCCACGCTGGCCCTGGGGCCTGAGGCAGTGCCCTCTGAAGGCCACAGCCTGAGTGTCCTGGAGAATGAGCTGCGGAGGGCCAAGGCTGCTCTGTGTCCAGCAGAGGGCCCTGGCCAGCCCGGGCTGGCGGGTGGGAGGAGGCCAGCCATTCCCGACGCCTGACGGGAGGCGGACCCAGCCAGCGGCCGCCTCTTGATTCTGCCCAGCACTTGGGTCCTTTGCCCTGGTCTGCTCTCCCCGGGCAGCCGCGTCCTGTGTGTTCGGCCATGCGGTGGCTGCGGCCCATAGCGCTGTCTCTCACTGCCGTGTGGGCTGTGGGGCCAGGCGGGGTCTTTGGGGGTGCCCCAGGTGGGCACAGGGCTGAGCTGCAGGAGCAGCAGAGCCGGTCCCGGAGGGGCACGGAGGCTAAGGTGGCCAAGGAGGTACAGCACTATGTGCCTGAGGAGTGGGCTGAGTACCCCCAGCCCATCCACCCTGCCAGCCTGCAGCCCACCAAACCCTTGGTGGCCACCAGTCCCCACCCTGGCAAAGATGGGGACACCCCCAGCAGAGGGCAGGAGCCGAGGGGCAATCTGGCAGGGACACCGAGTCAGAGGCTGCAGATCCAGAACCCCCTGTACCCAGTGACCGAGAGCTCCTACAGCGCCTATGCCATCATGCTCCTGGCCCTGGTGGTGTTTGCTGTGGGCATTGTGGGCAACCTGTCGGTCATGTGCGTTGTGTGGCACAGCTACTACCTGAAGAGTGCCTGGAACTCCATCCTTGCCAGCCTGGCCCTCTGGGACTTCCTGGTCCTCTTCTTCTGCCTCCCTGTTGTCATCTTCAATGAAATCACCAAGCAGCGGCTCCTGGGTGACATTTCCTGCCGGGCTGTGCCCTTCATGGAGGTGAGTGTGGCCCGGCTGTGGGGCTGCTTTAGTCCCAGCTGCCCCTCCCCTGGCTCTGCTCCCTGCATTGTTCCACCCAAGACTGTCTGTCCTTTGTCGTGTCTCCTCTGTTCCCGTGGTCACTGTGCTGCACCCACAGCAGCCCATTTTAACACCTTCCACCCAGGCAGTGTTGGAAGGGAGCTCAATTCTCCTACACGCCTGAGTCAGGTCGGTGTCCCTGCTTGAGTGCAAGGACCCGGGGAAAGATTCCTCACTGATCACTGTTGTCATTGTTGCTGTCTCCACCAGTAACCTGAAAGACAGGACTTGCATCTGGACACTGCAGCTAGCAGAAGCTCTGGCCCCTGCTCTCGCTGATAGGGTAGGGTGTCACAGGGTAGGGTACATCTCCACTCTCATTCCTTTATCTTTCAAGGCTGGGGTAGACCAGATGTTCCTTCTAGTGGGTCTGTTGTATAACTCCAAAATGAATTAGGCATGGTGGTACACAGCTGTAATTCCAGCACTCCAAGAGGCCAGAAAATCAAAATTTCTTGGGCCCAACCTGGACAGTTTAGTGATAGCAAAAAATAAATAAAAAATAAAAAATAGGGGACAGGGATTTAGCTCTGTGGATCTGGGATTCAATCCCTAGTAACTACATACAACAATGCCAGGCATGGTGGCTCACACTTATAATCCAAGCACTCAGGAGGCAGAGGCAGGAGGATTGCTGAGTTCAAGGCTGAGTGCAGGGTCAGCCTGAACTACAAAGTGAGACTCTGTCTCAAAACATAAAGAAAGCAAGAAAGCAAGCAAGAAAGAAAGAAAAAAAAAAAAGAAAGAAAGAAAGGATGGACTGGGGATGCAGTTCAGTGTGAAGGCCTTGGGTTCAAGCTTTTCTAAAGTGTACCATTATGGCCTGACTTCTGGAAATTCCCATGAGCAGACCAGCCCGGGGAACTGCAGGCTGTGTGAACTCATGGAGAAACATAAATCACCATGAAGTTCTTCCAGTCTCCGGGCAGCTGATGCCACGGAGCCCTTGCCTCAACGTGAAAACACAAAATATGAAAGTCATCTTTTAAATCCAGGCTGCATGGGGTCACTGTGAAGACTATGGCCTCCTGGTGAGGTCGTCCTTCCTCTATGGACAGTGCTGTGTGACCTGGGCGACTTGCCCTACTGGAGAAGGACTCGGGTTGGGGATTTGAGCAGGTCCTGTCGCCACTGTGTCCCTGATTGCAATGATTTCATGGCTGGGCAGGGAGGGTCTCAGGCATGCAGTGGGAATGTCCTTCCCCAGGTGTCTGCTGGGCCAGACCACCTAAGTGTGGCCTGAAGTCCTCCGACACATAGGGGACCAAAACCTGCTTCCTTTGCTGCTGGGTTCTCCTCTGAGTGCACAGCCTAGGCTGCCTAGATTAGAAACTCTCTTATCCCTAGCTGAATGGTCTTTATTGACCCTGTATAAGCCTTAGTTTCCCCATCTGTAAACTGGGAATTTTATTTTATTTTATTTATTTATTTATTTATTTATTTAGGTTTTTCAGGCTGGCCCTGAGCTCAGCCTCAAACTCACATCACAGCAATCCTCCTGCCTCTGCCTCCCGAGTGCTGGGATTACAGGCGTGAGCCACCACGCCCGGCACTATGGTGTGTGGTACTGGTTGCTGCTGGGCCTGAGTCTCCACACCCAGTATGGTTTGTGGATACTGAGGATCAAACCCGCGCCCTTGAGCTTGCAAGACAGGCACTGGAACCACCGAGCAACTCCCCAGCCCTGTAAACTGGGAATTTTAATAACTATCTGAATTTATTCCTTCTTTCTTTCTTCTTTTCCCACTTTGGGGTTTGGGCCTGGGATCTGCACACTGAGGTACTTCCCTAGGCCTGTTATTTATTTATTTTTGGTACCAGGAATCAAACTCAGGACCTTGCAATTGCCAAGCAGGCACAGTGCCACTAAGCTACATCTCTGTCCCCTTCCCAGATCTTTCTAAATTTTGATACAGGATCTCACTAAGTCACTAAATGGCCCAGGCTGAGTTCTGCTTTGCCTCATCTTCCTAGAGTGCTAGGATTGCGGGCATGGCCACCATGCCTAGCTTTCGTTTTTGTCTCTGGTGCTGGGTATGGAACCCAAGGCCTCCTGGATGCTAAACTCTGCCCTGCCAGTGGGTTGCCTCCCTGTTTCTCTCCATCTCTGTCCTTTTCACAGCACTGGGGACTGAACTCAGTATCATCACACTGACTTACATCCCTAGTCTTTCTTTTTTCTTACAATTTCTCATTAAAATAAAATTTATGAGCTAAGTGTGGTAGCACATGCCTGTAATCCCAGCTCTTGGAAGGCTGAAGCAGGAGAACCCCTGTGAGTTCAAGGCCAGCCTGAACTATATATAGTGAGGTCTTGTCTAAAAAACAAAAACACAAAAAACAAACAGAACTACCCAAAAAAAACCCACGAAACTTGGCTAAATTGTTAAATTGCCCAGGCTGGATTTAAATTTGTGATACTCCTGCCTCAGGCTCCTGACAGCTGGGATTACAGCTGTGCACCATCACTACCCAGCCCCTAATTCTTGAAGGATTAAATGGGTAAAGGCCATAAAGTGCATGGATAGGGATTCAGTGTGGGAGGCTTTATGTGGGGTTGGCACACGGGAGCTTCTGGCCACAGGACAGAGGACACTGGGCCCTGCCTGACTGGGTAGGTGGTAGCCGAGCCCCCTGCCACCCTTCAGGCCTCTAGAAGGTGGTGGTGACCCCCCACCACCACCCCAGCTGGCAGAGGCTTGGAGCTGCCTGGAAGTAGGGGCCAGACCCAGCCCTGGAGCTCTCCTGTGGGGGCCAGGACAGGCCCTCCGAGGAGGACGCGCAGCTCCAACAAACTGGGGAGGATGGGGTGCAGCGAGGGCAGGAGCAGGAGTGTGTTTTCCCCTCTGCAGGCCGGGCTCCCTCGCCGGGGGGTGGGGGTCCTCACCAATTCACAAAGGACGCTGGCTGCACGAATAAGCCCAGGATTGTGTCCCCAGCCTGCAGGGGAAGGGCTTGGACAGGAAGGGGGTCGGAGCACAATTCCCGAGTGTGGCTGCGCGGCTGGCGGCTCGGCTCGGCACGCTGTCCTCCTCCTTTATGCTCCTTGGCTCTTTCTTCCTGGCTTCTTCCTCTTGGCTCAGAGGGTAATTTTCCTGTGGGCTGGATGAATAGTGTGCGGGGTGAGGGGCACCGGCTGCAGGGCTATGGGCCTCTCAGCATAGAGTGAGGAGGACGAGATAGGGGAGGGGGACAGAGGATCAGTCCAGGATCACCACCCGTGCGGGCAGGAAGCGGAAGGACTCTGGCTCCTCGTTGGCGATGCCCTGCAGCCCCTCAGACAGCACAGGGGGCAGGTGGTGAGCGCTCAGCCAAGAGGGAAGAGGCAGGAGTCGTGCCCAGCTGGGGTGTTTACCAGTACTACCGTCCCTGCGTCCCTCCTTGCCTGCCTCTATTCCTTTGCGAGGTACCTGAGAGTTTCTTATGTTTGGAAATCTCTCAGTGGGTAGAAAATGAATGCCATGAGCAAGTTGTAACCATCACTTCACTTTTATTTCTTTTTTGTGGTACTGGGAATTGAACCCAGGACTTTCACTCTGAGCTACATCCCCAGCCCTTTAAGGTCTTTTTATTCATTATTTTTTTTTTTTGTAGTTGTTTGAGACAGAGTCTCTCATTGTAGCTCAGACTGGCCCTGAACTCACTATGTAGGCCAGGCCATCCTCGAACACATAGCAATCCTCCTGCCTCTGCCTCCCAAGTGCTGGGATTGCAGGTGTGAGCCACCACACCCAGTGTTTTGGTATGTAGTTACCAAGGACTGAAGTCAGGACCTTGCACTTTCCTGGCAGAAGCTAGAACCATTGAGATAAATCACTGGACCCTGGCCCTTTTAGTTTTTGAGACAGGGTCTTTCTGAACTGCCCAGGCTAGGTCTCAATTTGCAGTCCTCCTGCCTCAGCCTTCCAGAACACTGGGATTACAAGCACGTGCCACAGTGCCTCGTCTTTATTTTTTTTTGAGACAGGGTTTCACTTTGTAGTTCAGGCTGCTCCTGAACTCAGCCTCGAACTCAGCAACCCTCCTGTCTCTGCCTCCTAAGTGCTGAGATTACAGGTGTGAGCCACCACACCTGGCGCTGTGGTATGTGCTACTGATTGCTCTTTGGCGTGAGTCTCCATACCCATATATAGTTACCGGGAATCAAACCAGGGTCCTTGTACTTCCAAGGCAGGCGCTGGAACCATGAGCTAAATCCCCGGTCCCACAGTGCCTGGTTTTTGTTCTGTCATGATTTATTTTGTTTCTGATACTAGAGATTATGTCCAAGGCCTCATGGATACTAAACATGTACTTTACTACTGACCTATATCACCTTTTTTCTTTGTTTTTTATTTTTTTGAGATAGAGTCTTGCAATATAGCCTAGGCTGGACTCAAACTTGAGACAGTCCTGTCTCAGCCTCCCAAATGCGGTGCCAGACCCCTCCCTCCCTCCCTCCATCCCTCACTGCCCCTCTTTTCTATATCCTTCCTTCTCTAGTGTTGGGTACTGAACCCAGGGCCTTCACATGGAGTGACACCTAAGCCTTTCTAAAAAATTTTTATTTTAAAAAACCCAGATAAGTCAGAGAGTCACTGAGAATGTTTGAACTTGTGATCTTCCTGCCTCAGTCCATCAGACCGTGAGGATTGCAGGTGTGCACCATCATGCCCAGCCCTTTATAGTTCTGTGCTCACATCACAACTCACTGTCCAGCCCCAACCCAGGGCTTCTTCCGGTGTCCCTGCAGGCTCTGACCACGCACTTCCGCTCTCCCTTCACGCCCTGCCTGCAGGTCTCCTCTCTGGGAGTCACGACCTTCAGCCTCTGTGCCCTGGGCATTGACCGTTTCCATGTGGCCACCAGCACCCTTCCCAAGGTGAGGCCCATTGAGCGGTGCCAGTCGATCCTGGCCAAGCTGGCTGTCATCTGGGTGGGCTCCATGACTCTAGCTGTGCCGGAGCTGCTTCTGTGGCAGCTGGCACAGGAGCCATCGCCCACCGGGGGTACTGTGGACTCCTGTGTCATGAAGCCAGCGGCCAGCCTGCCCGAGTCCCTGTATTCCCTGGTGATGACCTACCAGAACGCCCGCATGTGGTGGTACTTTGGCTGCTACTTCTGTCTGCCCATCCTGTTCACTGTCACCTGCCAGCTGGTGACGTGGCGGGTGCGAGGCCCGCCGGGCCGGAAGCCGGAGTGCCGGGCGGGCAAACATGCACAGTGCGAGAGCCAGCTCAACAGCACGGTGGTGGGCCTGACTGTGGTCTACGCCCTCTGCACCCTCCCTGAGAACGTGTGCAACGTGGTGGTGGCCTACCTGTCCACTGAGCTCACGCGCCAGACCCTGGACCTGCTGGGCATTGTCAATCAGTTCTCCACCTTCTTCAAGGGCGCCATCACGCCGGTGCTGCTGCTGTGCGTGTGCCGGCCGCTCGGCCAGGCCTTCCTGGACTGTTGCTGCTGCTGCTGCTGTGAAGACTGCGGTGGGGCCTCCGAGGCCTCAGCCACCGATGGGTCGGACAACAAGCTCAAGGCCGAGGTGTCCTCCTCCATCTATTTCCACAAGCCCAGGGAGTCGCCCCCGCTGCTGCCCCTGGGCACACCTTGTTGAGGCCAGGCTGAAGGGGGGACAGGGCGCCAAGCAGGCTCAGCCGAGTCTGCTGTTTCCTTCCCCACTGGTCTTGCTTGGCTTCCTGTCCTGCTGTCCAGAGAGGGACTGGGCTCCTGTTGTGCAGGTTGGGGGTGGTAGGAACCTGTCCCCCGAGCAGGACCTCTCCTGTCGCTAAGGGACCTCCCAGCACAGTCGTTGGCACAGCGAGGCCACAGTCCCTCTAAGTCCTTAGTGCTGCCCGGATCTCATTCCACTCCCGGAAGCCACAGTGAACCTACCCCTCCTGGCTGCCTCGGTTCCCTGGAGGCCACCACCTGCCCCATCCTGGAGTGGGGGCTCCTTAGTGGGGGGCAGCCCACGTAGGCTCCATACCCTCTTCACTGGACTGGTCTGTCCCTTCTTCTGGGGACTTTACTCCCTCTTCCTCCTCTCTTAAAGGTACCTAGGTTGTCCTGTCCCAGCACCTGGTGCAGTGTTTTCCTATAGAAGGCCTTTCCGGAACATCAATAAACTAGGTAGAACTACCCTCTACCCTGGACCCACTGTACTTTCTTGTGCCCTGACCTGGCACTGCTGGAGGCACTGGGGCTTTCCTGGAGCTGGGCAGTGCCCAGGACCAGAATTCCCCCTGACCACTTTGGCCCTGGCTCTAGCTCCTGTCCTGTCCTGGGGGCTTTTGAGGGACAGAGAGGATGGGGCTTGGGGATCTGGGGGACTAAGTCCTTGCCCTGCTCTAAACCCAGCCGTCTCTAGGTCAGAGGCTGCCAACGTCTCCCCTCCGAGCCCTAGCTCTGAGTCACCCGCTCCCACAAAGCCCCATTTGAGGGAGGCCAGTGGTCTTCCCTCTGCGAGCCAGGGGGCTTCCCAGCCTGGCGCTGAGAGCGGCTCTTGTTTAGTTGTTAGAATGGACTGTTTTGCCCGTAGATGGTCCAGCTGCTTGGCCCCTGGCTGGCCCTACCACACCGCCCTTCTTGGCAGGGCAGGGCTCTACCCCATGCCCCCAGCAGGCCCTGTAACTCCTCTTGCTGGTCCTGCCCTTGAAGCTCGTCCTCCTCTAGCTGCACCTCTGGGGTCCCTCAGAGATCTGCTCATGGCCATGTCTACCTAGAGTCCATTGACACTGGGCCTCAGGAAGTGTTCCTAGGGGCCAGGGGCAGTGTGGGGCAGATTGTGAGTGGCCTGGGCCTCATTTCCGTGTCCAGCCACCCACACCCTTAGGCTCCTCCTGCCCAGTGCCCCCCCACTCCGGGATCTTAACAGCCTTGTTCTCTCTCTCCTTGGCACCCACCCCCAGGCCAGTGACACCGCCAACAGAGGGAGGCTGTTGCTAGGCAACAGCGCTGCCACACACTGGGAATGACACCAGCCCATTTCTCGGCAGACCTGTTGCTACAGGGACCAAAGCCCCCAGCTTTGTCCATAGAAACTTTAGGTTGTAGCAAGCACAGGCTGAAGGCAGGGCTGAAGGCCGGCTTTTCCTGGCCATCTTCCCCAGGCTGCCTGGATGCTACATGCACCAATAGCTTGCTAAGGGAGGCAGGAGGGGGCTGGGTGACCCAAGGTGACCCAGACAGGGTCAGGGCTGAGGACAGAAGGCCTGGCTGGACACATCACATCCTGTTGAGGGTGCTGTTCCAAAGGCTGCCCTCCGCCCCTCCCTCTCAACGGCTCAGACTGAAGGGATAGAGATGATAGCTCTAAGGCCTCTGTTGCCCGGGCCTGCCAACGTGAACGGCCTGCGGAATGAAGTCAGCAGGCCAGCCGGCCCTGGGAAAGAGCCACTGTCCCTCCACCGGGGCCAGCTGGGAACAATGTGGGGCTTGTTGCTTAGGGGTCCCGGGCGCAGAGGGGGGCGGGAGGGGGAGGCTGGCACAGGGGTGGGTGTGGGCTTGAGTTGGGTGTTTGGAGGAGGCACTGACACTCACTCAGACCGGCCCAAGGCCCCGGTGCCTGACTGTGCCCCGAGCCTCCGGCCTCTGCTTGGGGGAATCAGTCCTCCCATCCTGGCTTCCTCATTCATTTATCCTGGGACCTGAATGCACCTACATACCTAGTCTCAGCTTCCTCATCTGTGAGGGAAGGGGGACAATTCCCCTTCCCAGCACTCTGGTCAGACCAGCCCAGCTCCTGGCACCTCTCCTTCCCCTCTTTTGGGAGCAGCAATCTGTCCTACCGAGCGGCCAGCCTGGCCAGCACGTGTAAGCGCATCCAGACCTTGCTCTCCTCTGTTCCCTGTCCCACCTGAGCCAGTTCTGCAGGTCACAGAGCACCTGGCGCAGGGAGCCACTGTGGGAGGGGGATGCCGGCTTGCGCCAAGGTCAAACTCAAGCCTTGCCCAGGTTTGGGACAGAGGACCTGAAGCATCCGGTATGAAAGGGTGGCGGCCCTCTTCCAGTTCCCGGCCAGGGTACACCCGCCATCTTTGCATAGAGGGAAGAGGACAGAGCCTGAGCACACCTCCAACCTCCTTCACACTTCTCAGGCACTGGACGATGTCCGAGAACCTTCATTCCCAGCTGTCAGGTTCATGCAGTACTGTGGTGGCGAACCTATGGTACGTGTGCCACAGCACACCAGATCACCTATGCCACACATGCCACAGCACACCAGACCACCTATGGCATGCGTGCCACAGCACCAAAAGCTCAAAGGTTCACTACTGCTGGTCTGCTTTCCTCAAGCCCTACTGGTAGCTATTTCTCCAGTGGCCAGACAGCACCTTGGAGAAGCAGCCTTGGGCACCAATGAAGGTTGAGGAGCCAAGAGGGCTCAAAACTGGGAAGGCCTGGGAGCCCACGGCAGCACTGAGGGCAAGTAGGGCTTCTCTTCAGGGCAGGGGCAGGGTGAGGTCACAGGGGTGCCTTGCAGGGGAGGCGGGACTTCCTGTAAATATGGGTCAAGATGGCCTCAGATTCAAGCAAGCAGGGCCTGTGAAGCTCAGAGCAGCAGCTGTTGGGATAGAGGGTCCAGCTTCACAGGTGAGGGGAAGAGTGGGGGTACCCTGGAAAAGGGCATCACTGCCAACTGGGAGGTGGCAGAGGGGCCGGGCAATTGGGCCTCCATGACCTAAGTTCTGGGCAGCTCCTCCATCGTCCTCCTTTGCACTGCTAGGCAGCTGCCTGTTCAAGGCTGGGCCACAGGGAAGGCCGAGAAGGAATGAGGAGGAGGCCAGGCTGAGCCGAGGCACGTGTGGGAGACTTGTGAGGGGCCATTGTCTGGCCTGGCATGTGGGCCCCATGGGCGTGGCTCCTGGGGCTGTTTGTGCCCAGGGTGTGGGGTGTGCTGGTGTGTTAGCCAGTCCACCCCATCTGTAGAAAAATAATGGGCACTGTGTACCCCCTCAACACAAAATTGGTAATTTATTGTTATTAGGAGGCAAAAAAATGTACAGTTACAAGAATCATTTTCCAAACAGAGGTTAAATATGAGCTGAAAAGTGTAAAAAAGGAAGAGGAACATCACTTTACAAATCATTAAATTAAACAAATAAAACAAAAAACCAAAATCCAAAGAACCAACCCCCCATGCTGAGTTTTCTCCTTGTGCAACTCTGCAAAATGAGGACAGAAAATGAGGTGGCCATGGAGGTGGGGCCCTGGGCAGGGCAGAGCCGGGAGCCGGGGACAGGTGTCAGGTGCTCGGGCTGCACGGTCCTGCCTAGGCTTGCAGGCTGTACCACGGCTGGGAGAGAGGGGGCGCCCACCAGCCTGTGGCTGCAGAGACAAGCCAGAGAGGGTGGTGAACACACAGGACAAGGGGTGGCCACCAGTGCCCAGGCTGGTACCTGCCCCAGGTGCCAGCCTTGGCCTTTCCAGATGTGAACCTACCCCAAGCCAACCCTGCCTCTTTCCTTCTCTCCAGATTGCCCCTCCCAGAACCTGAATGGCCCCTGCAGCATTAAATGGTTGATTTTAGTCTTTGCTTAAATTAAAAAATTAAAATATATATACATATATATACTGTACACACAGGACAATAACAGAGTGTTGAAAAGGGAAAAGGGGGCAGCGAGGGGCAGGGGCTGGGAGCCAGGGCTGTCCAGAGGGGAGGGGACAGGGGCTGGGTATGGTGACACAGGGAGGGGGCAGGGAGGGGAGAGGCTGGGGGCCCAGATGAGGGGCGATTTATTTTACAATAAAAACAGGAGTTCAAACCTCAGCAGAATGGGACGTGGGAACCCCAGAGGACCCTCCGCACACGGAGAGGAGAGGGTGCGCTCAGGGGTTGAAAGGGTGGGCGGGGAGCTCGGCTTCAGGGTTAGATGACCACGGTCCCTGGTCCGGGGCAGAAGGGCCGCCGTCTCAGCTTCTCCGTGACTTTGAGTGTTGAATAAGCCACTGTAGGGTGATGTCTGAGCCGGGATAAGAGAAAAGTATAAGGTCTTGATGCACTGGGTAGCATGGCGGAGGGAGTGATAGCCCATGGCCATCCAACTACAGCTACCAAGGGCACAGAGGCCATTAGCTGTCAGCCCCAAAGAGCCTCACATGGGTGGACGGGGTCTGGGTACTGAGAACGCCCAAGCCAGGCCTGAAGCGGCAGTCTAAGCCCTTCACTGAGTTTACTCTGCCACGTGGAGGCCTGGGGTGATGCTTAGAAAATGGGTCTGGGTGCAGCAAAGACCAGAGCTCTGGGCTGAAAGCCAGCCATGGAGGTGGAATCCTTAAGAACCTCACACTAAGGAACCTGGAGCCTCCTCGCCCCTCCCTCCCTCCCTCTACTGCTCTGGGGAGCCAGCAAGTATTCAGACTCACGCACCAATGTTGTCCTTCTCTTTGCAGGAGATGGAATAGCAGCAGATCTCTCGGTCCTGGATGGCAGATAGATTCCTAGGGGAGACAGAAATGAGTGGGTAGAGGCAGGGACAGCCGAGGCTGGACCGGGACCAGGAGAAAGCAGGGGGGGTTTTATTGCTTAAGGGGTTACAATGAGGAGAATGAGGGGCCAGGCAAGGTGTGCTCTGCTGCCACCGTGTGGCAAACACTAGGAACAATAATAAGCCCAACTCAAGGCAATGGTTGGGTAATTTGGGGCACTGGAAGTTGGTCACTAAACTCACATTTTCTCAATTAGCTCTTTTTCATCCAGAGCTCCCGGGAGATCTCGCTTGTTACCCAGCACTAAAACCTGCAGAGGAGGGAGAATGAGGGCTAGAGGGTTGTGCACTGCGCCCAGGCTGTGAGAGGTGAGCCAGCATGCACGCATGCATCCCCCCCTGCCACACGCCCGCCCGCCCTCTTCTCTACACCTTGCAGTGCCTGCTCTCCCTGCCTAGTGCCCTCCCTCCTGCTGCACTCCCTGGCTGACCGGGATGCCCTGCAGCTGAGGCTTGTCCAGCAGGTTATGCAGCTCGTTCTTGGAGGCCTCGATCTTCTCCTGGTCAGCGGCGTCCACCATGTACCTGGGGAAAGGCAGGGTAAGGACAGCATGCAGACACCATGGAGTGAGCACAGGGAGATAGGAGCCATTGCAGGGGTAGAAAACCTCTTGGTTCCAGCATGGTTGCAATTAAGGGCATGGCCACCCTTCCTGGCTCAAGGACGTGCTCGGTGAAAACTTTGGAAACCACAGCAGGGAAAAGCCTGGGCCGCCCTCACTGTGTCCTCTGGGGAAGCTGACACTGCCTGTGTTGAGCTGGGCCCCGGAGGATTAGCTGTAAGTCCCGCCCAGAGTGACCTACTTCCGTTTTCATGGAAAGCCCGGATAAGCTACAGTGGGAAAGCAAAGCAAACTCTCGGCTGTTTTCTAGCAGAAGGCTGTTTTTTAAAAAAAATCTATCGTTTATTCCATCAGAAAAACTAAATCTGTTGTTTGGCCATATTTCTGTCAAACAAAATTTTTACTCTCATTAGTAATTGCAGTGCTGGAGGACTGAATCCAGGACCTTTGCAATGAGTCGACCTCTAGCTGTTCTTAAGTTTTGAGGTGGTCTCACTAAGTTGCAAAGTCAAGCAGGTGGCACTTAAACTCTTGATCTCCCTGACTCAGCCTCCACCATGTTAGCATTATAGGCATGTGCCAGCATGCCAGGATCAACTTTGGGGTGTGTGCGCATGTGCGTGTGTGTATGTATAGTACCAGGGATAGAACCCAGGGCCTTGTGCATACTAGGAGAGCTTTCTACTACTGAGTTACATATCCAGCCCTTAAAAACCATTATTATTATTATTATTATTTGTTTTTTTGAGACAGGGTCTGTGTAGTTTAATATGCATCCCAGACTGGCCTTGAAGTTGCTGAGATCTTCCTGCCTCAGCCTCCTGAGCACTGAGATTAAAACAGCGATGAGTCATTTAACCACCCCAAATTCCAGATGGTGGCAGTTTGGGTGGGGTGCGGCAGGAGCATGAGGAGGAAGTTGCATGGCCCATCTGCATTCTAGAGGCCCTGGTTTCTCCTAGGTGGCGGGGACCAAAGCATTTACCCAGCAGGGATGAAGTCGCATGGAAAACAAAGGCAGGCTGTGCAGACGGGAGTGTGAGCCCCTGGATTATACCCAACTGCTTCTGGGTCTGAGGCCCTCACAGGTGGGGGGCTGGGGAACCCGCCGGTACTCACACGATGGCGCTCACTCCTCGGCAGTAGCGCTCCCACATGCTGCGGAAACGGGGCTGTCCTCCAATGTCCCAGAGCTGAGCAAGAGGAGAGTGAGATGGCCTCAGTAGCAGCAGCCAGCACCCCTCTGTGCCTCTTCCCCCAGCTCCCCAGCCTGGGCCTCCGTCCTCACCTTGATAGTCACGTTCCCTTTGGTGATTTTGCGCATGTTGAAGCCCACAGTGGGGATCATGTCCTCATTGAACTGTCCTGACTGGAGAGAAGAGTCATGGCGTTGGGAATGGGCAAAAGCCAGCTGCACCCCAGATGGCCACCGACCAGAAGGCTGCTGGGTAACACGGCGGTCGGGCCAGAGACCTTGAGCCTCCCCGCGCGGGCTGAGCGTCACAGCAGCATCTCTGGCAGGTCTCCTACTTGAGGCAGGATGGCTGTCACCACCTAGGTGTCTAGCAGCACCCTGAGATCAACTGTGCAGTCGCAGGCTGCCCCCCAGACTGAGGCAGATCTTCCTCAAGCCTGACCCACAGCGCTGTGCAAACCGAAGCCCCTGTCCTGCGTCACTAGGTGAAGGGGAGTGGACTACTTCCCAGGCAAGAGCCCAAACGTCTCGTGGTCTGGCACTCAAGGGAAAGCAGACATTTTCAAACGGCAGTGAATATTCAACGCCAATATGTTTTTAGTGGGGAGGACGCTGGTCACTCCCCAGTAAGGCTGACCGAGCAATCCCAGGCTCATCCCGGTCCTGCCCGGCTTGTACTCTGCGCACATGTTGCAGTGGCGACTCCGCACTCTGCTGTTTGCTCCCTGGTTCCCACATAACAGAGCTGCCCCGATGAGGAGCCAGTCTGTGACCACAGCACTGGGAAATATTTGCTGGTTGCTTGGGAGTTGACTGTAAGTAATTTCATTTCTCCTTGGAGCTCTAGATTGTTCTAAGCTGCCTTCAAATAAGGCGAGACCCCCATCCTGGCCAGGCCACCTCCACATGCACAGGTAAGGCAGGACCTTTCTGCTGAGCCCCAGAAGCAGGGTGAAGGAAGTGGGGGCTCAATAATCTTGAGCCGGAGGGTGCCAACCCTGTTCCTCACACAGCCTTTTTTTCTCCCTCCTGTGGTAGAATAATGTGCCTTACATCCCGTAGTGGGTCGGGGGCCTGGCTTGGGCCACGCTGTCCGTGACCAGACTTTCTCTGTGCCCCAAAGTGGACTGAAGAGCCGGGTCCCAAGTGAGTGTGTGCCTGCGCCTTGTGTCTGCACACATCACCTGCTCCCCAAGGCCTGAGGTGGACCCCGAAAGACCCGGAGGTGGAGACAGCTTCCCCGAACCCCTCGAAACTGGATACATCTTGTTTCTACAACTTGGCTTATGAATACACTCATCCTTTGGGATCCCCCATTTATATAAATGGGGATCCCCCCATTTATATAAAAAGGTATAGTATTTCCCTACGACCTGCATACATCTTCCCATACTTTTTTTTTTTTTGAGACAGGGTTTTGCTTCATAGTTCAAGCTGGTTCTGAACTCAACCTCGAACTCACAGGAATCCTCCTGCCTCTGCCTCTTGAGTGCTGGGATTACAGGCCCACAGCACTATGCCCAGCATTGTTGTATGTGGTTATTGGGGATCAAACTCAGGCCCCTGTAAGGCAGGAGCTGGAACCACTAAGCTAAATTCCTGGGTCCCATAGACTTTTTTTTTTTTGAGACAGCGGGTGTAGTTTGGTCTGGCCTTGAACTTATCATGTAGCCCAGGCTGGCCTCCAACTCATGGCAATCCTCCTGCCTCAGTTTCCAAGTGCTAGGATTACAGGTGTGTGCCGGCAGGCCCAGCTCTCCCATAAACTTTATATCAGCTTTTGATTATTCATAATGCCTAATACAATCTCAACAGTAACTAGTTGTGATACTGTATTGTATTACTTAAGAAATACATAGCAAACACAAGGCCTGAGTTTGATTCCCTGTACAAAAAAGTAAGGAAGACCTCCGTGAGCTTGAGGCCAGCCTGGCCTACACAGTGAGTTCAAAGCCAGCCTGATTTATAGAATGACACCCTGTCTAAAAAAAAAGAGAAGGAAATGACAAGAGTATAAATATGTTCAATAAAGCATTTTTCTTTTCCTTTTTAAAGTCTTTTTTTTTTTTTTGAGACGGTCTCACTTTGTAGTTCAGGCTGACCCTGAATTCATAGCAACTCTCCTGCCTCTGCTTCCTGAGTGCTGGGATTACAGGTGTGAGCCACCACACCCAGCACTGTGGTACGTGGCACAGGAGTTGAACTTGGGATCTTTTTTTAATTTTTGAGACAGCGTCTCGCTTTGTAGTTCAGGCTGGCCCTGAGCTCAGCCTCAAACTCACATCACAGCAATCCTCCTGCCTCTGCCTCCCGTGTGCTGGGATTATAGGCGTGAGCGACCACGCCCGGCACTGTGGTATGTGGTACTGATTGCTGCTGGGACGTGAGTCTCCACGCTCAGTATATAGGTATGTGGTTAACCAGGGACCGAACCCGGGTCCTTGCGCTTGCAAGACAGGCTCCAGAACCACTGAGCTAAATCCCCATGAACTCGGGATCCTGCAATTGCCAGGCAGACACCAGAACCACTGAGCTAAATTGCCAGCCCCAAACAGGCGCTTTGTTGTTTTTTGAGACAGGCCTGCCTATGTTTCTAGAGCTGTCCCCAAACCGGGTAGAAGCAATCCTCCTGCCTCAGCCTCCCAAGTAGTGGGATTATGGGTATTCCCTGCTGCTTTTTCTGAATAATTTTGATCCTCGCTTAGTGTAGCACTGAGTGTACATTTTTCTGGGATGAGGGTTTTCTTGGTAAGAGGGACCAAAGAGTCAGGCATCACTGTGAGAGGTGCTCCTCCAGGGGGATGGCTTCCGGAACTTTATAATCACCCTAACCCCCTGGGGCACCTGCTGGGCCGAAGGCTACCCTGTCCCTAGCCGTGCTGATTGGGAACTTGCAGTCTGAGGAAGGAAGCCCAGTTCTTGTTCCTTACCCATCAAAGGGAGCCTGGGGGAGAGGTTAGCATCGCTGGGCCTTGGGGAGGCCTGGGTTTCCCGGAAATTATGAGTAAGACTCAAGTGTCTGGGAAGGTTTGAAACAGCAAAGACACCGCCATTGCTCTTCTTCAACTAGAAGAGCCTCAGGCTCCCAAACACGAGAATTTGGCCCAACAGACACGGTGGGCGGAGGCTATGAGGACAGTGTGGGGATAGGGTGGGGTGGTGGCAGTGCCAGCACACCCGGAGCTCCTTCTCAGGGGACAGCTGGAGCTACGTAGGAATCAGGTCATGACTTGACTTCCTTGCTGGGAACTCCTCGCTTGGTTGGAGCCCAGCTCACCTCAGACCTGAGATCCTTCGGGTCCGTCCGCTCTTGGGTCGGCTCCAGTTATCAGAGTTCTCTCCCTCTCTGTCTCTCATTCTGTATTGGAGATGGGACTCAGACCCTTCAAATCAAGCTGTAATCTCAGGCTTAAAAAATTTTTTTTAAAAAAAATTTCCTGAAAGGTCTTGCTAAATTATTAGGCTTGAGTTCTTACTTTTTTGTGTGTTTGTTTTGATTGAGATAGGGGCTCATTTTGTAGTTCAGGCTGGCCTTGAACTGGAGGGGATCCTCCTACCTCAGCCTCCTGAGGGCTGCGATAATAGGTGTGTGGCAACACACCCAGAGCTCCTGCTAGCCATTCTCCTGCCTCAGCCTCCCAGAGTGCTGGGATTATAGATGTGTGTATCACAACTAGTTTATCAGGAAGTTCTTCCTAATGAGCCCAAAATTCATCTTCCAATAACTTCCACCTTTTTGATACTCCAAGGCTGCTTCTACTGGAAAATCTTTTACATTTTGAAATATTTGAAAACAACCCACTTGTTTTTCTTGGACAAAAACATTGCCTGTTTTTCTAGCACCACAACTCCTCTAGAAATCAAACAAGCAGTTTTAATGTCTGTAAAGTCCCCATATAACTTCCTTCTATTTCACATTAGCCTGATGAGCAGCAATCACTAAATTCAATTCCTAATTAGAGCCAGATCTCAAAGATAGGACAAAACCCAAAGGGGAAAATGCTGAAGCGAACAGAGACCAAGCAAACAGGCGAAGGGGGCACAGGGAGTCAGGGGTGGGCACGGGTCTGAGCCCAGGGGTCCTGACTCTTCTTTGGGGGAGAAGATACCGGGCTGTGCTCACACGCAGGGTGGGCAGGAACGCCAGGCCTACAGCCCTGGAGGATCTAGGGAGGCTGGAGTTTCCTTGACACTGGAATTCCAGTTGCAGCCCACAAGGGCTGGTTTTCTTCCGAGGCCTCCTGAGAAAAGGGTCACTTTCCTGCTCTTTTAGGATGAGCTAGTTGGATGGATACACTTAATATCAAAAAAGGAGAGGGCCAGGGAGTTAGCTCAGTGGTTCCAGCGCCTGTCGGAAGCAAGCACAAGGACCCGGGTTCAATCCCCAGTAACCACATACCATACTGGATGTGGAGACTCATGGCCAGCAGCAATCAGTACCACATACCACAGTGCTGGGTGTGGTGGCTCACACCTGTGGTCCCAGCACTCAGGAGGCAGAGGCAGGAGGATTGCTGAGAGATGAGTTTGAGGCTGAGTTCAGGGCCAGCCTGAACCACAAAGCGTGACCCTGTCTCAAAAAACCTAAAAAAAAAGGGAACACACGGGATTTTTATTTTGAGAAATTTTCCCTGAACACCCCAGAAACGACCCTGACAGTAGAGTGTGGGATTCTTGGGTTCTTTTCCAGACCCGTGTCACAGTCCCCCCTTCCTGGACAGAGCTCTAGAGGAGGCTGGGCCCACCTGGGCAAGGTGCGCCCTGCCCCACGCGCATGGCTTTCATAATGCTCCATGGGGCAAGCATCCCTGGGGACAGATGACACCTAGGCAGAGTGGTGGCAGTGTGTCTTCTCTTGGCCTCACTCCAGAGACACTGCCCAGATCTCAATGCCTAGAAGTCAAGTTCACAGGCAGGAGTCCAGGTGTGGCGCCAAGCCATGCCAGGTCTGACGAGGAGGGCTCTGACCCTAGGGCCAGGCAAGGGCCAGGACAGGAGCACGTGGTAGCTGAGAAAAGCATCATGCCCCAGCTTTAGCATCCTGCCCTGCCAGAAATGGCACCAGGAGACAGACCTGGGAGAGGAAGAGGCAGAGGTCACCTGCAGAGCAGGACAGGGAAGAAGCCAGTGCCCGACTGTGTGATCGCAGAGCCCCCCAGCCGTCCTTCTGCCCTCCTGCCTCAGGCCCAGGGCAGCCGCATCTTCTCAGAGCACTGTCAAGGAGGTTCATCGGCCAGGCTGGGTGACAGCACAGGCAAGGTTGGCAGGACCTAGGCTGGTGGGCCACATTCCCTGTGGACCTTTCTCATCAGCATTTCTGACCAGCATCCTGAGAACTCACAGTTCTGGAAAACCCAACCTCTGGCACTGGAGCTGGGGTCCTGGTCAACCTCAGCCCCTGTATGGAGCCTTGCTGGGCTCCCGTGAGCCCGGTCCTGTCTGGCTCAGAAATGCAGGCCGCAGCCATTACTGCAGCCTGGGCTCACACACCCATGGAGCGCATCTTCCCCTTTTTGAGATTTTAACTCCTCCTTCACCACTCTGCAACGCAGGAAGACTTCGAATCCCCGCCTCAATCTTGACCCCACATTGCTCAGGGAGCCACTCTCCCGGTCCCTGTCTGCAGGTGGGCCGTGCTCCTCCAAAAGCATCCTCACTGGCCGCAGAATCTCCTCAGGCAACTTCTGGATCAGGCACGGGCTCAAGCTCCCCTAAAGGTGCCACCTCCCTGGACTCCCAGCGACGCTGAGGAGTCTGCGCTTCATCCAGGGCCTCAACTGACTCCTCCATCACTGCGGACACCTCTTCCTACCACCCATGAAGCTAGAGGTCCAGCGGCCCGCAGGGTGGGGCAGCGCTGGCCCAGGCCCCCTCCCAAGCCGCCCAGCCAGCTGGTCCCGTGACGTCCCCGCGTGGAGCTGGCAGGCCCGGACACTTTCGCCCCGTCATGCCCCCGGGCGCGGGCTCCTGTCTCAGCCCGCAGCGGGTCCTGCAACCCTGTCTCTTCTCCCCCTCCCTGTCCCACGGCAGTGTCCTTCCGGCCCCGGCGAGGAAGCGGGCCGCGCGCCACCCAGGTCCCCCACGGGTAGGGCTAGGCCCCCAGCGCCCGTGCAGGCTCCTCCCCCGCCCGGCGCCCGGCCGTGCCCGGCCACGCCAGGCGGCGACCCCGGCTCCCAGGGCGCGGCGCGGGCGGGGACTGGCCGCTCCTCGGTGCGCCCTCGTACCGCGATCACGTTGACGAAAGTGGTCTTGCCCGAGTACTGCAGCCCAACCAGCGTGAGCTCCATCTCCTCCTTCCAGAACAGGGCCTTGAACCAGTCCAGCAGCTTGTTGAACAAAGCGATCATGGTCGCTGCCGCCGGCTCCGCCCGGTGCCGGGTCCCCGCCGTCCCTCGCTAAGCTCGCGCTGCGGCCCGGAGCGGCCCCTCCCCGGTGCGGCCCGGGTCCCGCGGCTCGGTGCGGGCGGAGGCTCGAGCTCGGCGGCAGACGACTCGCGGCCCCCGGATCCGCTCGTCGATGGGTGTGGCTTCAGCGCCCTCCTCCCCCGCCGCCGTCGCCGCCGCCCTCCCGCGGGCCGGGCCGCGTCCTGCGCGCCCCCGAGCGCGCGCCTCCCTCGCCTGCGGGCGGGGTGGGCGGGACCCGCGGGCTCCGGGGGAGGGGGGGCACGGCGGCGCTGCCGGGGGCAAGAGGGTGCGTGGGTTTCCTCCCCCGGGCTGCCTCGCCCTTCTGAGGCCCCTGCCGTCTCAAGGGTGGTGGTCGCGCGGTGCCGATTCACCGAGCGCACTTCCACAGTGACGAGGAGTGATCCGCGCACTTTCTGGGACCAAGATGAGGTGTCTGGGAAGAGGTGAAGAGGCTTTTTGTTTTCTGAGCCCTGGCCTCTCAGCACCCCTGGCTAGAGTCTCACCTTCCAAATGTACCCACCCAGTGGAGATTAACAATCGCATTAGAGTCTTGGAATTCTCCATCTTGATTTGTTAAGCACAATTTATCCACTTGTTTGGGAAGCCTCTGACCAAGTGAAATTAGCCGGTTGAACTTGATGTTGGCTTTTGTTAGTGTCACCACGGTACTGAAACAGACAGTCCTAGCAGGGGTTTTCCAGTGAGGAAGATTATGGCAAAGGCAAATGTGTGCTGTTTTGATTTTAAAAAAGAAAAAAAAAAAAAGACCACAACCCCAAAGTTTTCTTCAGGAACAGAACTGATGGTATGTGGTGCAGGGCCTGCCAAGATGTCCCTGGTTCCCTCCCCGCAGAAACTAACTACCGACCTGCTCAGTCCCCAGACTGATCGCCCAGCAGGCGGTACCTTGCTCACCCAGCCTTGGGAACAGTCCCCAACAATGGTGGGTGCTTCCTGGGTTTCATCTTTCTCAATACGGTACTTGAGTGGAACCCATTGTTTTTAACCGAAGGTGACTAAACTCTCAGTGGCAATCGGATGTGCCTAGGCTGCTCATGAGTTAGGTGACCACACATTATGAAAGTGTGGAGGGTCACAGTGTTCTGGACTACAAGCATCTGGTTTATTAAGCACACTCTGTGTCTCGTTTTCTGCTCTTTGTAAGTCCTTCCCGAGCTCCTATGGAATACGCGCTCTATGTAAACATACGAATATTTGTGTCATTCCAAAACTTATGCGTTCAACTCCACATCTCCAAGGTGATGGTATTAGGAGGTGGGGCCTTTGGAAGGTGATTAGATTCTGAGCGTGGAGCCCTACTGAATATTTGTGTCTTTATACTGTCAGAAACAAATCTGTATTGCTTAAATCGGTCGGTAGGTCGATGAGCTGGCTGGGAATTTAGCTCAGTTGTTCCAACGCCTGCCGTGCAAGCAAAAGAGCCTAAATTCGATCCTCGGTAACCACCTACAACAATGCAGGGCGTGGAGACTCATGCTCACTAGCAATCAGTACCACATACAACAATGCCTGGCGTGGTGGCTCATGCCTGTAAATCTGAGCACTCGGGAGGCAAAGGCAGAAGGATTGCTGTGAGTTCCAGGCTCGCCTGAGCCAGCCTGAACTTCAGAGTGAAATCCTGTCCCAAAAAATAAATATAAAATCAGTCTTTTTATGCTATTTTGTTACAGCAGCCTGGGCAGGCCCAGCTTGCATACCTCTGCCTCGCTTCCCAAACTGACTGCAGGCTGTCTTGCTTTATATCCCCAAACTGCTAGGAAACCGCGTGTCTCAGGGTTGACCAAACCTGCTCCCAGACTATGGAATTTTGCTGGCTCCGCTGCTGCATGGAGCCTCAGAGGCCTGAGAAGGAAAGGAGGACGAACGAGGCATCCTGGAAGTCTTTATTTTTCCCACTTGGTGACTTTCAGGAGTTTGGACTCTGCGCTCTGGAACAGGGACAGTTGCTGGGTGGCAGTGCAGGGAGGGGTGCCGCAGGGCAACACAGTTGCCTCCCTGCAGACTGGGTGTGGTCAGGCAGGATCAGGCACTTGAGAGGCTCTGCCGGCACGGGGCACAGACAGTAGTGCCTGTCACAGGCTCAGGCAGGCAGAAGTGCAGGGGAGCTCATCCCGCTATAGGATGGAAGCTCCTCATAAGGCCAAGCAGAAGCTTGCAGAGTTTATCTCAGTGGCAGCACCGAGTATCCTTCTGAAGAGATGTCATGAGAGGCAGCTGCGAGACCATGGTCCACAGGGAGCCGGGCCCAGTCAAGGTAGAGGCCTGGCAAGGGCCAGGGAGAAGGGTTCCTCACCTGATCCCCAGAGGAATCCTGTCTTCAGCCACGGAAGGCTGAGGGTTTGAGTGTCTTCCTGCGGGGTGCACTTCAGCCCTGAGATAGATCCAGGGTCCCCTGGGAATTGGTTGATGCCAAGACAGATGAGGGGAGTTACGTCTCTGGAATTATATGTCAGGGGTGGATTTTCCCAAAGCTGAACAAAGTCTTTGTCTCTTCTTTCCTCTATCTTTGGCACTTCCTGGCATCAGTGGTATCTTCTAGATTGTGGAAGCAAAGTGGAGCAGGCTGGGTTCACCCCGAGGGTCTCTGGGGTGAGTGGTAGGTGATTAGGGATGCAGAGGCAACTCCCCCGGCCTCTGGGTGATTCCCACATGTTCCTACCTTTCTACTGCCTAGCACAGTCTGGGTCCTGGCTCTCATTTGGGGCATTCAACTGGCAATCACAGGTGTATGGGCAGAGTGGCTGAGATGGTGAGAATCTGACTGAGGTCAGGACCAGGCTTTTCCCAGGATGCATCTGACCCATGTTTGGGCAGCGCCTGGGTGGAGGACGAGCTTGGGCCACCCTCATGCCAGTTGAGGAAGAGGGCACAGGGCTGGATGACTGCTTGGAGCTTTGTGCACTGTTTCCCTCATGGCAGCAAAGCACTCATGTCCTTGTCATGGATGAGGACCTGAGCTCGCAATGAGCCTCCACAGAGGGTCGGTGCCTCTGGGCTCCTTTCTCAGCTGTCCCGAGTGCCAGCCTCTGTGTTTAAATTCAGGCCCAGAGGCTCCCGTGCTGTCCATGTGGGGCTGTGAGGGGAAGCAGAGGACTGGGCCGTGGGCAAGATGGCGGGCCTGGCTCCATCCTGCACTGGGACCGTAAGTGCTGTCTAGTGCAGCACCTCTTCCTCCAGCCTGTGTGGGCCAGGGTGCCCCACTTCACACGGTCCACTCCCCCGCCTGAGGGAGGTTGGCAGCTGGGCTTGTGGAGGGCTCAGAGGTCAGGGGCTGGGCGCTGGGGGCAACTGGGCTGCGTACAGGGCCAAAGTGTGGTGCAGGAATTGGTACTGCTCCGCAGTCTGGATCATCCCCCCTCTGAAGGAGAAACACACCGAATAGCTCGGGTCAGACATCTCGTGAGACTTCAGGAAAGTCCTGGCTTTCTGTTCCCATGTGTCAGCCCTTGACACTTCCAGTTCCTTCTTGCTGCCCCAGGCTTCCCGACCCGGGAGCCCCCATGCCCTGACTCAGGTCTTCCCTGATCCGCTCAGTCCCTGGGCAAAAAAAACAGCACTGATGTCTCAGGGTGCCTCTGAGAGTCCTCTTTTCTATAATCCTAAACGTGAAGATAACAGTTTCACACATTTGTGTATAGTACTAGTT
>PVIR01011363.1:0-31933 GCA_004026965.1 Petromus typicus
GGAAGTTAAACTCTAAACAGAGAAGAGGGTGCTTAAGGGAAAAACAAAGGGCTAAAGGTGCCACTCTGTTAGACCACTTGCTTAGCATGTACAAGGCTGTGAGTCTGACCCTCAGCTCTGAGAAAAAAGTAAAAGAGAGAACCAGTTTCTCCCTAAGCACCTCTTTATTCTTTATTATGTCAAAAATAAAGAGAACAAGCAGAAAATGGAATCATGGTTACTATTCATTCTCGCACAAAATGAATTAAATCCACCCAAAATCTCAAAACCTACTAGACAATTTGAATCAAATATAGATGTCAGACTGCTCATTTGGCCCTAACCTAATTTTAACAGATTCAGTAGAAGAAGAAGTATAAAGAAAAGTGAAGTATGGACAGAAAGTGTCATTTTCCTTGTGATGTGATGTAGCACTGACCAGTATATACAATGAAGATATGGCCAGGGGTCTAGCTCAGTGGTTCCAGCACGTGCCTCACGAGCATAAGGTCCTGAGTCAAACCTCCAGTACCAAAGAAAAGTAATGGAAGATGCACATGCTGTGCTCTTAGTTTTCTAGAAACCCGCTGCTTCATCACTGCTGCAGAGTAATGACTTACACTTGTTACATTCCCAGTTCTGAAGGCCTCAATAGGACTGTAGGCTGAAATGTACAGCTGACTGGCTAAATAAATGAAAAAAAAAAAAAAAAGAAAATCACCTTTGGAAAAGTGTCTACCTAGAACTGCAGTGATGTGGCTACTGACAAATGTCCGCAATACAGAATAGAACTTAAGTACAGTGATATGCAACTGTATTAGAAACAGAAGCTACAAAATAAAAGCTGGCACATCAACATTACATACAGAAATTTAATCAAACTAAAAAGAACAGTTGTTCTGTCTTCAAGAAAAAAGGAGAGAGTCATGTGTAATATTTTTAATATATGGATGGCTGGGTAGAGTAAATGACTGTCGCACAGAAGGTTTATCTGTAAACACTGCAGCAAGTCTGGGGTTTTTAACCACAATAAATGGCTGGTTTCAATCAGATGCTGCAAGCAGGAAATCCATGGCCCATAGGAGCAATTACCCATCTCTTGACTGAAGCACAGGGCAATTACAAGCTCCCGAAGTACACTCACAAAACCGGAACACTTGACTGTATGGTGCTAATGGAACTGGGACAAGAAACAGTGGACTGTGGCTTCATTTCTCAGTTTCAGGCCTCCCCAACCACATCATATTCCTCTTCTCACACAAGACGGCAGCACAGAGAAAGTGTGTCCACAAAGGTATCGCTGTCTTTGTCCAAAAGTCAGATATCAGGTTTTCTCTCTCCCAGCATCCTGCCACAAGTCCTTAATGTTACACTTCTTCTAGATCTAAGCATGCACTGCCTTCCTCTGTGGTTGGGTTGATGACTTCCCACTAGAGTCTCCTACTCAGCTTTTGTTGCTCATTCCTGACTGCCTTAATTAGCCAAATCAGAACATCTCATCTTAAGGAAGTAAAGAGAAACCTGTCAGGGAAACAAATTGGGAAATAATTATCCTCATGATGTTATGAAAAAATAGGGGAAACCATGTATCCTTCATTTAGCTAACCAAAGATTAGAGAAAGAAAAATTCAACATAGTGAGTGTTCTATCAAGTAAATCTTCCTTTCTCACTGCTTTTTACTCCCGAGTGGCAGCATTTCTGAAGATCTAATATGCCAAGCACTATAAGTCCATTCTCTCAAGGAAGTCTCATAATAACCACCAGGTATATATTGTTATCTTCATTGAAAGATGAAATAATTGACTCAAGTTGAGTAATTTCCTAAAGACACCACAGTTAAAACACACTGTAGATTCAAACATTGAAATATGAGTCCTAGCTGATAAATATTATATCATCCTGCTCCTGATATTGGATAACTGTGACAATCACATTTGGCTACAGGGAACAATTAGCAAAACTACTACATCATGTTTCCATGACACCATTTTGGAAACACCTTTCCTAGGCTACTGCCTTTTTTTTTTTTTTTTTTTTCCAGTGACAGGGTCTCACTTTGTAGTTCAGGCTGGCCCTGAGTTCACTATGTAGTCCACGCAGCCTCGAACTCACATTAATCCTCCTGCTTCTACCTTCCAAGTGCTGGAATTACAAATGTGAGCCACCACACCCAGCATTGTGGTATGCAGTATTGATTGCTGGTGGGTGTGAGTCACCATGCCGGCATTGTTGTATGTGTTTACTGGGATCAAACTCAGGACCTTGCATTTGCAAGGCAGCCACCAGAACCACTGTTAAATCACTGAGGCTGAAAAGGGTAGAGTTCTGCTGTTTCCTGTGACACCTTCAGGCTATCTTTTGTAGTTTCCTGTTCTTTCTCAGCATTCAAGACCTCCTCTGTTCCATCCTTGCAGTCCATAGCTTTACCAGAGCTTCCTTTCTGGCCAAACCCAAAACACTTTGATCATTCTGCTGAGCTCTCTGCTTTTGATTCTCAACACAGATCTGGACAAAAACTCCGAACAGTAGCCATGCCACTGCCTCAAAATTCAACTGCTTTGAAATTTCTTCTGTAAAATGAACTAGTCCACTGCCCCTAATCTCAGTCTCAGGCAAAGTCTATAAAAGGACCAAAATGCAGACAAACTTCCTGCCTAAAACCATAACACACATCATCTGGGGTCTAACAGCCAATACAGTCCTTCCCCCCTGCAGAAACTTCCCCAGCCTGGTTTTTCACAAGCTTTCTGGTCTTCTAAGCTATAATCAGAATCTCCCATACAGAACAGCCTAAGACATTCCAGCTCTACTTCTTCAGCTGGCTGCTTGGAATCTTATGGCCAAGTCACTGAACGCGAGCAAAATGCAGACTTCTGGAGTCCAGCAGCCAATGACATCCTTCCAACAAAAACCTCCTGAGCCCAGTCTTTACCCACTTTCTAATCTCCTGAGCTCTGACAAGAATTTCCCACATGAAACCATCTAAGGCGTTCCAGTGCTGCTTGTGTACCAAATATTTCCAAATATTTCCTAACTCTTCCCCTTCCCACATGCCAGTTCCAAAGGCTCTTAGCCACATTGCCAGGTAATGTCATTGCACGACCCCACTCTCAGTGTCAAGTTTCTGTGTTTGTTACTTTTCTCTGGTTGCTGAGACTAATCCAACACCCAAAGTTAAAAGGGAGAGAGTTTATATAAGTTTCGTAGAAGTGTAAGTCCATAATTGGCTGACTCCAAGGCAGGGATGGCAAACTGGCATCCCAGAGGAGAAACAACATTATGTGCACATGGCAGCAAAGGTAACAAGAGAGACATAACAATGTACAATGGTATCTTCCTGCTCCTTTTATTTTATTCGGCCTGCTTAGCATGGATAACACTCACACCCTTAATCCTAGTGCCCTTGAGCCCAGCATTATACCATAAATCAATTCCAGCTTCACACATGCGAGACCAAGCCTATGACTACATGATGCTTTTCTAGACTCAATGCAAAACAGAGAGGAAGAGCCAGGGACCTAGCTGCCACAGTGACCTTCTTCCTCCCTAAGGCTCTACCTTCTAAAGTTTCTACCTCTTCTCAAGGGTCCACTAAGCTATGAATCTATCAATGAATTAATTCATTACTGACAACAGAACCTTATGATCCAATCACTTCCTAGAGGTTCCACATCTGTACCTGGCCACACAGGGACCTGAGTCATCAGCACTTGCACTTTGGGGAGCTATTTCACACCTAGACCATAACATTTGTCAAGCTCTTATAAGGAAAACATGATATGGTCCCTAATTTTAAGAAGAAGCTGACCTTCCACAAATATCAGACATTCTAATAATAACACAAGACCATCAATTTTAAGTAAAATTTCTTTACTCCCTGAAGATTAAAAGAGATAAAAGGAATACCTCTTAGAAGAGAGAGCAGAGTTAGAAATCACAGTGCAGAGGTTGTCCTAAAAATGGAAGTTAGAATAGACTTTATGTCCTAGGAAGGTAACATTAAATAACAACTTGTAAAAAAAGTGAAAATGACATACCAAGTCCTGAAGTGAGATAGAGAAAAAAAAAAAAAAAAAAGAGTACCCCTTGGAAAATGGATTGTGTTGTTAGAGTGTCTATCGTGGCTTTTGACCCAAAGAATGAAAACCTAAAAAAAAGTATGCTGTCTCATTTTGCTTCTTACTCTTGCTGGCAAGGTTAAGTCTTGTTCTCATCCACTAGGAAATTCCTAAGAGGTTATAAGATACATAGCATAATCTGTGAGTTTGATTTTAACATAAGTGATCCTTGCCAGAATATTGGTGGCCCAGTCTCACTGGAGAAAGGGATATAAGCTCAGGACATTTTAGGGGGAGCATCAAACACAATGCCCATTTTAAAACATATGCCCAATATACTTTATGGGCCAAATATATGTTCTCCTCTATCCTTTCCCTAAGAAAGAAACCTTTTGCTTCTCCAAATACATTTTTGATCCCCACCCACATAGAAGCTCACCATTTCCATTCTGGCCCTCAATAAGTAGATTTAGAGCAGGTAAAAGCAATGATGTGTGTAATAGTTTCCAGAAAATACAGCACCAGACACTTATGTTTGTCATTTTCCCTATTTGTGTATGTAGTTCTTTTTGTCTCAATGCAATTACACAGGCAGAAAAGAGGCTCTATGAAGAACCGGAGAAGAAATGACAGCAGTTTAATTGTTCCCACTCCTCAACATGCATTGGGTGGCCCTCTTCTAGGAACTAATGATTATAAAAGCAACCAAACTAAACCATTTAATACACGTAAGTCACAGAAGAGCAGACAGACTATATCTATCTACCTTTACAGAACTGATCTACACAAAAATTACCAAAAGAGATGAGAAATAGGTACTATTGTTTACAGTGGTGGTCAACAACTCTCTTTCACGTTCTTTTTCTCTTTCATCTCTTCTCTTTTCTGTACTTGTGACTCAAGACCTAAATTTAGAGGTCAGAAGGATGTATTTTGCCATTGTTTAATTACAGATTCTCACTGACACCTCAATTATAAATCCTACCACGGGAGTTCCCCCTCTTGCCAAGATCATCAATTTCTAATTTCCAGTTCCTAAGATTTATATTAGAGATCAAAAATTTTCATGTTAAAAAACACACTGACAGAGGTTTTATAAAATGTTAGTGACCAATCTTATTCCCGCATTTATAAACTGATTCATTGGTGAAAACATAAGATTGATTCAGTGTCTTTAACATAGTGGTGACTAAAATGAGTTTAAACTATAATACACGTACTAGAGTTATTGAGAACAAAGCAAATAGAAACATACCCCAGTAGATTTTAAATGGTCAAACATTTCTGACAACACTGGATATTCTGTGATAGTAAACCTCATTTTTATGACAAAATGTGTTCCTTTTTCATTCCTTGATTCATAGATGCTGGCTTTGTCCTCTATTACACTTTCATAAACTGTGTGTGCTTTGACTCTCATTCTGGTCTCCTTAGCCCCCTGGTTTCCCAACCCTTCCCACTGCCCTCCAAAAAAAGGAGCCACAAAATTAAGAAAAAATATCCAGCTGAAAGGGCAAGGTTTTCTAGAAGAGGAAAAAGAGTGGGAAATGAATTATTTCAGACCAAAAGCAATTATATTTTGAAGGCAGAAGCAGACATCTTCTGGCACAACTGTCAAGATGTTACAAAAAGATTAAAGGAGGGTTTTTTTTGTCATTTAAAATCTGTTTCTGGTCCACAAAAAAAAAAAAGCATGCTGTTCAGTTTGTGATTTTTAATAAGATTTCTCAATAGATTCACTGCTTTAAAAAAAAAAAGTGTGAGAGAGAAAGAAGCAAAAATTGAAGGCCATGCAGCAAATACAGCCATGACTTTGATACAGTATCATTCATTTTCACCATTCTGGTGGATTTCGACAAGATTTTTGTGGGAGGTTATACCCTATACAATAACCTGTCAACAAAATATACTTTTTGCAAATACTTTTTAGGATTTGGGCTTCCACAGAGGTTAAAACAGAAATACCAGATTAATTCCTTTCAAAACTCTGGTAACTTTTACTCAAGCAGACAAAGGATGGCATTTTTCACTGTTAAGAGGGTGAAAACCTTTTTGAGCTTGAGGCATCCAAATGTCACTTGTTCCTTTTGTAGTACTGGTTCCCTCAATTCTACAGAAGGAAGTGCTTGCCAAGCCCCTGCCCGAGAGACAAGAGGGTCCCTCAGTCTTCTAATGATTGTCCAGTCATGATCTGCAAAATATCTTCTCTTTTGTTCCCACTTTCATGAATGGAATCTGCTTTGGAATTTGTTCACGGCCCTAGTTTCCTTCACAAAAAATGAGCTACAGGGCCAGGGATTTAGCTGAGTGGTTCCAGCGCCTGCCTTGCAAGCACAAGGGCCCAGGTTCAATGCTCGGTAACCACATACCACAATGCTGGGTGTGGTGGCTCACGCCTGTAATCCCAGCACTAAGGAGGCAGCGGCAGGAGGATTGCTGAGATGGAGGCTGAGTTCAGAACCAGCCTGAACTATAAAGCAAAGACTCTGTCTCAAAAAAGAAAAAAAAATGAGCAACACCAATTCTGATCCACCTTAGCCCCATTTTTTACTTCCTTCCATTATTGGAGTTCAGCACATAAATGGTAAGGTTTCACTTCCGGTCCTATTTCCTTTTTTTTTTTTTAGGTCTTTTAAGACAGGGTCTCACTTTGTAGTTCAGGCTGGCCTTGAGCTCAGCCTAAAACTCACATCACAGCATTCCTCCTGCCTCTGCCTCCGAGTGCTGGGATGACAGGCGTGAGCCACCACGCCCGGCACTGTGGTATGTGGTACTGATTGCTGCTGGGCATAAGTCTCCATGCCCAGTACTGTATGTGGTTACCAGGGAATCGAAACCCGGTCCTTGTGCTTGCAAGACAGGCACCAGAATGACTGAGCTAAGTCCCCGGGACCTGGCCCTATTTCTTCACATTTCCTGGAAACCCCTTTCTCTTGGTGAGCATGGGAGTAACAGACTTGGCCCACAAATGCCTTAGCCAATTCCTCAAGCAAAGAAGACTGCACATGGAGGCCGAATCAGCAGCTGCTCTATGTCTCAAGAGTTTTCTATCTCAACAGCTCTCTTTCTAGCCTAAAACATGTACAGGGTGGGGCTAGGAACTGTGAACAACCCATAAGACAAACATAGGATGGCCCTTCACTTCAAATACTTTACAATATTTTGAAAGAAGCAAGACTTTACTCGGGAAATAGGACATAGTGATGGCAACCTCTTCAGTGTTAAATCACTCGCCAAGCAGCATCATATGTACGCTGGCTTTCAGGACAGAGGGAACCCTCAAGAGAGTCACTGTATTCATTTTTCATCTTGTAAACTCATTCCGATATCAATCTCTTCTGGCAAATTTAATTCTTTCTCCTTTTATTCCCTTTGAAACTGCAGACGAATCATGATTTAACACAGTATCTGACTTAGGGTATATTCCAACTTTCTCTAAAATACTGAAAGCCGGAGTATGCCTTAACTTCTTACTTTCCACTTTTAAAAAAGTATGAAAATAATCTCTCAGCATTCAAGTTAAGTCAGCAAATTGGAAATTTTAACATGAAATTTTTCTTATTCTAATGCTCCCTACATGGATAAGCTAATATCTGAAGAAGGCTATTTTGATGCAAGGTTATATGATTATGCTTTCAGAAATTTAGGAATCCAACATTATTAAATTCTCATTTAATTGAACTGTATGCCTTTAGCTAGTCGTCCTATACCAGCAAGCAAAAGGAAAGAGAAAGCTGTAAAACTTAAATCCACATTTACTGATTGCTAGAATGTGTCTTTTGTACAATATTCAGGGGAAAAGATGGGAAATAATATAATTTTCCTGAAATTTTAAGCTGCGTTCTATTTCCTGAAATATGCAGTTCAAAGGAGGAGAAGATAAAAATAAGGAAAACGAAGGATTTTCAAAGGGACAAAGTTTTTGGTTTTTGGTTTTTGGTTTTGGGGGTGGGGGGTTGAAACAGGGTCTTGCGTTTGTGACCCAAGTAAGCCTCAAACCTACAGCAGTTCTCCTGCCTCTGCCTCCCAAGTGCTGAGGACTAATTATTAAGTACCACCCATGTACCAAACATTCAACTAAATTTTCCTGATACATTATCTTATTTGAGCCTCATAACAATATCCACACACAGGGCTATGACAATCTTCATTCTGCAAACGAAGCACATGAAGACTAAAAAGGTAAGGTAATTCGGCTGATGTTATAAACTCAATGCTGCGATGCCTGTGCACAAACGCATATGCTAAAATCCACACCACCAATGTGATGATATGAAGAAGTGGGGCCTGTGGGTGGTGACGGGGTGTGAGAGCCTTTGCAAAACCAACCAGTGCCCTTGCAAGAAGAGATACGGAGAGCTCACTCCATCTCCTTGCTCTCTGCTGCTCGAGGACATAACAAAAAGACACGTCGGCTAGTGAGGAAGCAGACTCACCGGTACCAGATCAGCAATGCTTTGATCTTGGACCTTTCAGCTTTCAGAGCTGGGAGAAACAAATTTCTGTTGTTTAAATGTACCCATCTACAATCGTTTGTTACAGCAGCTCAAACTCAGACAGTAAAGCTTTCATAGCCAAGAAGGACGGAAGCAGGATTTGACACCAAACATCCTGGGCTCCGAGTAGACAGGTTTCTTTTGTTCACTGATAAATCAACCTAGAGTCTTTGTACTGAGCTCCATCCCCAGCTCTTCTTATTTTTAAATCTGTAAGCAGGGCCTAAGTTGCCCACACTAGACTCGAATGTATGATCCTTCTGCCTCAGTCTTCCAGAGAGCAAGGATTGCAGATGTTTGCCACTATGCTCAGCTGACAGGCTCCTAATGCAAAACATCTCAAGTCAGCTATCTAGAAGACACAAGGATTATAGGGAATGTGTGTGATCTCTCAGCCTCTGAGATTCACTGCATATCCACAGGCAAATGCCTCACTGTCTAAAACACAAAAGAGTGAAAGCTAACTCAGCAAGACAGCCAGAGGTCAGAAGAAAAGCCTGAGTCTTCAGCAGAAAACTACTCCAGACCCTGCCCCCAGCTGAAGGACAGAGTCCTTCCTTCTATCCTCTGCCCTTGGGAAGTGGACTACAGCAATCTAGTGGTCATCCTTCTCTGGAGGCAACTGTGCCAGCTCAGTTTACCTAAATGAGAAGGAGAGTTGATAAAGATATGAACAAAAGGGGAAAAAATGTGCTCAGAGTGTTTCATGTGTGTGTGTGTGTCAAGGTGCAGCTGGCACTGGACTGACCTGTTTGTTACACTGCAATGGGACTGGTGGTAGGGAGGGTGGCGCTGGGCGCAAAGAAAATACAGAAAATGAAAGTGAGACAGACCACTCAGAATTTTTCCCTTTTGAATTTCAACCTGTTGGATAAAAACAATAGCAAATGAGGCACTGAATATGCATGAGGCAGGGAAGGTATTTTAAGTTTTTCAGGAGACAGCTCGCTGAACGGAATTGCTAATTATGTCTCGCGTGGCTCCGTCCAATTCAGTTAGCTTGATTATGGCTGGGTTGTCAACTCCCCTGCACTTGAGGTTGCACAGTCGCAGCCCCTTCTGCGGCTTAATACTGAATTAGAATTACATCTTCCCCCCCAAAAGAAATGTTTTCCCTTGCTGAAGTGCTAGCTTTCCCCACTGTGACAACATAACCTTTCTCAACAAAAATATAATTAAAACCACCACGGGTTTGGATTCAAGGGTTTTTGGAGTTGGTGGAATGTCAGGAATGTAATCGCAGCTGTGACAATTGCAAATTAAGATTGAACAATGAGCCAAATTAAAAGGGTGAGAAAGAGCAGAACACCATATGGAGTAACTCGCTGCTACCCCCACAGGATATCTTTGATTCCTCAGAATAAGAGGATTAGCAAACTGAGGAATAGACTAAATAGAGCCCTGGAATCTCACTAACCTGCAGTCACAGCCTAAGTCGAGGGAGTTCAATTCCCATTTCTTTTCCTTAGTCTCTTCTTTGCTTTTCAAATGGGATGAATTTCACTTAACAGTAGTACTGGTCCAAGAGAGGGGCGAGGAGAGAAGGGAGTTCCTGCTGGACAGCTGAACATGGATCAGACACATCAAGGCCTGACTAGTAAAGTGAGAACCATCCATCCTAAATTCAGAGAGAAGGGGCAGGACAGACTCCAGCCAATCAACGTCATTAGAAGACATTTCAGTGGTGCCTCTGCCAAATTCATTAACTTCCAGGCCTGATGGGCTCCTGTCCAGAACAGATGAAGAGCGATGAAAGATAAAAAGAAGTAAACAAAATGAGGACACAGAATTGCTGCTTGGGACGCCCCCGATATACCAAGGCCCAGAGGGGAAAGAGCAGTGTTCCCAAGACTCACATTACTTTGGGGACACCGAACTCTAGAGTACAGCAGAAGGTACACAGTAAGGCAGCCTGCCATGCTGAATGAATGCAGGGGGATGCAGGAGTTGCAGCAGCTGGCAGAGCAGCAGAGTTTTAACAGAAGGGTCTAATCCAGTAACACTGTGACAGTCCCTTGGAAGTAAAAGAAATGGTCCGTGCAGGTGAAATCTTCATTAAAAATGCTGAGCTTTATGGTACAGAGTTGAGATCCTGTAAGCACAACAGAAGCCCCGCCCCTTCTACAGAGGAGTTATGCAAAACAGACGCAGCTACTGGCCCCATCTAATTGAGAAGACCAAAAGAACCAGTCAAGCTGACTGACCACAGTAAATAATTGAGTTCAGCCAACACCACATGGAGCAAAGATGAGCCATCCCAGCAGAGCTCTGACCAAACTGCAGAACTATGGGTAAATAAGTAGTTACAGTATTAAACCACTGCATTCTGGGGTGGTACATCTCTCAGACAGGTTACTAATAGAACCTGTACTACCACAACACATTTCTTTCTGGTATCCCCCACTTTGAAAGAGGAAAAAATATACATTTTTTAAAACAATTGTTTCCCAAGCCACATCTGCTGCTGACCTTAATCAGAGACATTAGAGCAGCAGCAGTCATGTTTCTTGCTAAAATTAAAATTTTAGTTACAGTGCATCACTCTGCCTCAGCAGAAAAAAAAAAATTCAATTCTCCAATAGCAACAACTTCTAGGTGACATCTGTCTTCCTTGAATAGTACCAGAACAGAGGGAGGTACAAGCACTTCAGCCTCAACAATACATCAGCCTCAAAATGGGCCTTGAGTTCAAGATGGCACTGAACATCCAGGCTTGGTTATTCACCCTCCAAAACTGCTTTCATAACTATTCCCTTGGTCCTTCAAATAACCCCATTAGGAAAAGAGAAGATTTTTGAAGATTGCATTTAAAAATACAGCTAAGTTACAGATGAGGAAAAAGCAAGTCAGCTGTAAAAGACATCACAAACAAAATCACTCAGTGATATGGGTGAGGATTATTTTCCAATATGACCTATTCCTCCATAGTTCTACCTCTTTCAAGGGAACAAGGAGATGTCCTGAAAAACATGCAGGATTATGGAGGTTTTTTTTAAAGTTCTAAATAAATGGAGAAGTTCTGAGGTGTGAGGAGAAAGCTACTTTTTCTATTTTTTAAGAATGTTCCCTACTTCTATTTCTTGTCTACTGTCTTCCTGCCTCCTAAATTCAAGTGTCTTTTGGTGGGGCAAAGATCATTTTTTAAACAGAATTTTTCTGCTGATTAAATCTCTTCTCATGCAGTTCCATTGCTTTGACTCTGATAAGCCTCAGGTTAGTTCTATTTGAATTTACAATACAGTTTAAACTTCCAATGAGCATGGAAATATAGATATTTCTTATTTTCAGTGATGTAAGATTAAGCTGTCATCCCTTAAGCAGCCAAGGTAGAAGAATTAAAATCACATCATGAAATGCAGAACTACGTATTCATTTTAACTCTTTCACATAGATGCTTTAGAGACAAGAATATCGAAATGCTGTTTGTAATTAAGGAAAATTACCCTCAAAAATATATTCTGTTGCACATGATTTGTTATGTCTCTTAATGTCTGTCTTTAAGAAAAAATTAACTAGGTTTATTTCAATAGGTATTCTGCTTGCTGTGCTGATATATGCCCACTGAAAGCCTCATTTTGAAGCTGATGGTGCTTACGTAATAAAATGTCCCCATGATTCTAAGTCAAAGGTTCGACCTAGTGTGTTTCAATCTCAATTATGCAACACACACAAAGTAGCTAATGTAAATTCCAACTCTTATTATGTACTGATAACTAGGATCTATCACTATATGACCAGAGTCAGACTAAAAGAAAAAGTCGAAATTAAGAGAAATGCAAGTCTCGAGAGAGAAAAAGATAAAAATCCAGGAGTATCAGACTAACCAGTGGGGGAAGAAAAGAAAACAGAGTCAGGGTCTTATGTTGTCACTACTTTAACTATTGAAAAGGTCAGTGGGCTAAGGATTTACCTCAGTGGTTCCAGTGTCTGGAATAGAGTTCCATCCCAGTACATCCCACATACAACAATGTTGGGTATGGTGACTCACGCCCACTAGCAATCAGTACCACATACCACAGTGCTAGACATGGTGGCTCACGCCTGTAATCCCAATACTCAGGAGGCAGAGGTAGGAGGATTGCTGTGAGTTCCAGGCTGGCCTGGACTACATAGTGAGTTCGGGGCCAGTCTGAACTACAAAGCAAGACCTTGTCTTAAAAAAAAAAAAACAGAGGGGGTGGTCAGAAATGGCAGCATGGACTGAAGGCCGAAAGTTCCTATACCTGTTTCTGAAAATGACCTTGTTTTGTTTTGTTTGTTTTTCATTAGTTTCTCTCACTATGTAGCACAGGCTGGCCTTGCACCTGCAATGACCCTCCTCCCTCAGCACCCCACGTGCTGAGATTACAGGTGTGTATCCCTCACCTGGAGAAAATGAGCAATTATGAGGAATCATAAGTCTGAAAAGATGAGCCTCTTTCCTTTACCCTAAGAAGCTGTTCCTAGATGTTTTTAGTAAACTCATTCAAATGCTGAATAACTACAGCATTTCCAAAAGCAAGAGCCCTCTTCAAGATCTTAAGAAATAAATAATACTAGTAAGACCACGCTTTTCTTCTTTTGTTTTTCATTTGAGCATTCACTATGTACCAGATAACTGCACACACTACATTGGCTGTTCCTGACTGTGAACTTGTCCTCTACCTCCTATTCCTTGAGGGAACTGCCTCCTCCACTCTACAATCACATCATGGTGGGAAGCCAGCAAGTCCTAGAGCCACATGGCCATGAGCATCAGACTGGGTAAGATGACCAGACATAAATAATTAAAGTGACCTACTCAACAGACTCAACTTGATAGGTCCAGGTTTGGGATACGGCTAAAGAAAAGCAAATGGATCTCATTTCACCATGATTTTTTAATCAATAAAATGTTAAAATTCTGAGTCACATACGTATACAAATAATATAGGGCTTGCCAGATCGTCAACTGTACTATGTGGTAATTCTGCTTTATGAAATCCTTGTCAGAAGAAGCAAAACAAAAGAAGAGAACTAAATCATAGTTTGAGTTCTTCAATCCTACTTTTACTAGCCACTGCTGGAGAGCAAGGTTACTCTATAGTAATGGTGGCAAACTATGGCATAGGTACCTAAGGCAGCTGTTTGTCATCACTGAAAGCTCTGAATGGTTTGCCATCACTGCTCTGTGGACACACAGAATATTTAGGTAGGACGTAGATATATGGTTGGATTAGTAATCAGCATGAAAAATAGTGGCATAACCAAAGATCCCTAACTTATCAAGAGAGAAGCTATTATTTTCTCTCATCAAAGATGGGAAAAGCAAAACTTAGAAAAATGAAATAACTTGTTCAAGGTCAGAACAATATGAAAGACAGGGCCTGGGTTCCAACCAAAGTCATTAATATTCCAGAGTCAGAGTCTTTAATCACTGAAAAATATTATTAAGCAAAGCTACTATGCTGGACATTTTTTAGAGTGCAAGATAGAAAATGTAATTGTGGGCCGGGGAGTTAGCTCAGTGGTTCCAGCGCCTGTCTTGCAAGTGCAAGGACCCGGGTTCGATTCCCCGGTAACCACATAACAATACTGGGTGTGGAGACCCACACCCAGCAGCAACCAGTACCACATACCACAGTGCCGGGAGTGGTGGCTCACACCTGTAATCCCAGCACTCGGGAGGCAGAGGCAGAAGGATTGTGATGTGAGTTTGAAGCTGAGCTCAGGGCCAGCCTGAACCACAAAGCGAGACCCTGTCTCAAAAAACCTAAAAAAAAAAAAAAAAAGAAAATGTAATTGTTCTTAAAAAAAATAATTCCCTAGGAGAGTAAGAACATATCACACAATGTGAAGAATATTGTGCTGGTGCTGTGTACTCAGCATGCTTCAGTGATACACACTAATTATCTACAGTGTCTGACTTGGTCTTCCCACTCCATGGAATTTTGTCAGGAGAAAGTCCTCCCAAGGTGACCTCACTCTGTGAAGAGTAACGAAGTAAACCGAGGACTGGCACTGGGCCTTATGACTCCAACCCCATTGTCCTCTCCCTCACCATTCACTCACTAACATTGCCCTCATTTTCCTGGAGAATCATGGTGGAATCATGAGGTAGGAAAAGATGCTTGAAATTAACTCTGAGTCTGAGTTTCAATCTTCAGCTCAACACTAACTTAAAGTCAGGATTTTTTTTTTTTTTTTAGACAGGGTCTCACTTTGTAGTTCATGCCCTGAGCTCAGCCTCAAACTTGCATGACAGCAATCCTCCTGCCTCTGCCTCCCAAGTGCTGGGATTACAGGCGTGAGCCACCACGCCCAGCACTGTGGTATGTGGTACTGATTGCTGCTGGGCATAAGTCTCCACACCCAGTTTTGTATGTGGTTAACCTGGGATCGAACCCAGGTCCTTGCGCTTGCAAGACAGGTGCCGGAACCACTGAGCCAAATCCCCGGCCCCAGGATATTTTTTACTAGAACTGCTAACCAAACTTCAAAAACCTATTCTGAGACTCATACACATCTGTATACCTAGTTCCAATAGGTGGAATTATAGACTCAATCACAGTGAGTCTATAATTGGATTTTCTTCCAATTCTCTCAGCTTTTTAAATTTGAATTAGAACCTTCTGGAATAAATTTCAATAAAATGTTCACTGAGAGTATGATCCCTCCATATGATCAATCAATTGCTAGTAATATTTATAAATTAAGCCAGGCTTTTCCCCATATATCCTTGTATATTCGCTTTGGATTATTTTCTGAGCTATTACTTCTTTAAGTAGAAAACATTTCATAAATATAAATATAAAAGACAAAATAATAACAAAAAAATAGTCTTTTATATTTGTACAAACAAATACTGATATTACACATTGAAAATAAAAACCATTTAAAGCCAGATATGGTGACATCCTCCTGTAATCATAGTAGCCTGGGAAGCTGAGGCTGGAGGATTGCATGTTAAAGCCCAAACTGGATAACTTCATGACTTAAGAGAGATTCTGCCTTAAAATACAAAACCAAAAGGGCTGGGATGTAGCTAGCACAAAGATGTTGGATTCAATCCCTAGTAAGACACACACACTCACAGATACTCACGATTTATTGAGGTCAACAGACAGACTGGAAATCTATGTAATACACAGCCAAAAGCTCCAATTAGCAGAATTTTATAAACAGACAGATATCCAAGTAAAATATAATGCAGACAATAACAATCATTCTAAACTACAAATTGACTAAAAAAATATGACAATTGTGGCAATGATAGAGGAAAACTATCATTCTCATCTACTATACACTGCATAATAATTAGTAGCTTTCTGAAAGACAGTATGGATCTAAAGCACTTGAATATTAATTTTATTCCTAGGAATTTCTCTAAAATAGTAACTAAAAAGCTGGGGATGTAGCTCAGAGGTACTATGCCTGTCTGACAAGTGCAAGGTCCTGAGTTTGACCCCAGTGTACTGCAAAATAAAATAAAAAGTAACTAAAGATGTATCATATCAAAATGTTCATCATAGGCCAAGGATTTAGCTCAGTAGTTCCAGCGCCTGTCTTGTAAGCACAAGGGCCCAGGTTCAATTCCCCAGTTAACCACCTACAATACTGGGTGTGGAGACTCACATCCAGCAGCAACCAGTACCACATACCACAGTGCCGGGAGTGGTGGCTCACACCTGTAATCCCAGCACTGGGGAGGCAGAGGCAGGAGGATTGCTGTGATGTGAGTTTGAGGCTGTACTCAGGGACAGCCTCAACTACAGAGTGAAATCCTGTCTCAAAAACAAAAAACAAACAAACAAAATTTTTTTTAAATTCTCATCATTCTATAATAATAGCCAAAAAGCAATCTCAGAGTTAAACTGTAGCTGACCAAGTAATAATTTATGCATGTAATGGAGTATCTTGTTATCCTAATTTACTCCTCCAGGCCAAAATTCATAAAGTAGGACTGTTAGGCACCACATTAAACCTTGGGAATATACAGGCCCTACCCTTATGTAATTCTTAGTCTAGTGCAACAGATGATCCAAAATTATACAAAGACAAAAAGATACAATCATGGTCTGTGCCTATAAGAAATCTACGACACGATGAAAACCTCCAACACACAGACGTTTAAGACCTAGAAGGACTATCAGCAAAATATTCACAATAGTTATTTTTGGTAGGAGTGAGTGATCTTTGTCCTGTTAAATCTTTTTTTTTTTTTCACTTGTGTGTGTGTTATCACATGAAACTGCATGTTGCTTAGTGTATTGCCCATCTCAACATGCAGCCTGCTGTGTTATCTGGTCCAACCCTATGCAGGGACCAGCTCTAGGCTGCCTGAACCAGAGCAGCACTTGAGAGAAGCTAGAAACTCCAGAGTGTGCTGTGTTTTCTCACTTGCATATCTTTAGTTACAAATGACTATTTACCTGTCAGTTGGGCTGAGAACACCCATAGGTTTCCCTTTGAAGTGAACCTCTTGGATTTAAAGAGATTTTTTTTAAGCTGTTGAAGGTTTGCTTGATCTAAGTCTCAGAGACGTTTGAAGTTGTGACTTAATGGAAGATTATTTTTATTCACAGTGATCAAGCAGTTAATGAGATAAAGTAGTGAGGAGACAAGCTTAATAGAATATGTGGTTGCACCGCATGTTAATCTTTATAAAAGGCAGAATGAAAATAACAGGAAACCAGGAAGAAATTGGGACAGATGGCTGAACAGCTCAAAGATAGGAAAAACAACTTTTCCCTGCACAGGCCTTTCAAAAGCAAACCCCTCTCATGTTGAGTTCAATAGATAAAAAGGCAACAAAGAAAGAGAAGGTAGAAAATCAGGACTAAAACTTTCCTGGTGGCTGTTCTCTTGAGACCTTCCATCTAATCATTCCTCAATCCCTTCTCTGCCTCTCCTCTGCAGGGCAAAACACATCTGGAGCAAGTGCAAATTTTTGATAGAGAAAAAAACATAAACAGAAAGAAAGTCACTGTCTTCCTCTAGGGTACAATGTGCACATCCAGAAGTCACAACAGAACCAGAGAGCCTACGATCTAGTCCGACAGGGAAGCCGTATACCCGACAGCGGATGGCAGAGAGAGGAAGAGCATGGCATGTCCATTTACCACTCTTTTTCCACACTGGCACAGGAGCTTACTTTCTTGGTGATGGTGCTGCTGGGGGGTTCTTGTTGCTTGATTTCATTTTGCTTGTTTTTCAGTACAGAGAAAAACAAAAACAAAAACAAAACCATACCTACTAATTATCAATTCAAGTCAGAAAACTGACAAAGCCAAAAGAGATGCAGGAGAGAAAAATATTCACAAATATCTCTTTAACTCACTGAGGCAGAGATGGAACCAAGTGTGGACACCTTTCATATTTCACGTGCTTGAAATGGGAACTAAAGTTGGAAAAAATGGCAAAGCTCTATTTCATAGCCAGTCTTCTAAGAGCCCTTTGCCTCCTATTCCAGTGTGATGTCCACATAAAGTGCAGATTCCTGGGCCCCACCGTGCTGAGTCACTGGAAGGAAGATGCAACGCAGGATCTGTACTAAAACACATTTTAGTGTATTCTGAACAAGGGTGACTGAAAAGTGCAGAGAATGTTTGAATTTTAAAGGCCTCATTACAGGAAGAAATACAATACCGAGAACAATGGGACAGGGGTGTTTGACATAAGGAGTACTTTTGGTAGAAATAATGGCAATGTGTCTTTTGTTGTAATATCTTAAGTATTCACTGTATTTTTGATCACCCGGTACGTCTTACTTACAGTGTTTGAAGATTGTCTCTCCTGGGTCTTGTTACATTTTTAGAAACTGGAGCTTGTCTGAGACTGGGCTTTATACTATATCTGGGACCCAGGGACACTTAGAGCAAGATAGTAGGCTCGAGCAAAGCAAAAACGTTTCGGCTGCCCCTTCCTTATCTCAGCTTCCCCCACCCAGGAACTCAGAGTTCATTTCAGGAATTAGGTCTTTCTAGACCATGCTAGTGGATAGAAGTCTCACAAAGGAAAAACCTGTGTAAGACCTCTTGAAACACAGCCCAACAGTGAGCTCTTTGCCCTTTCTTTCTGCCAAAGGATTCTTCTTCTAATCTGCACTTTTAATAAGGAAAAAGCCCATCCAGAGAGACAGCTGGAGAAAAGTCTTGATTTCCACTCCTCTCCTTAGATGAGCATTGACCTAAGTTTCTGTCCTCCTCTACCCTGAAAGACAAGCCACTCAGTATGGCCCCTCAGAATAGTATGGTTTTAGCACCCAAACGCCCCTTCAAGTTTCTCTTCTATCGGTTTCTGATCCCAGGAATTTTGCTATCTGGATTAGAAGCTCAGTTTGTAAGAATGTTGGCTACACTTTATCTAGCATTTTTAGGAGCTGTGTGGTGGGAAAGTTTTTTAGGCTATGTTGCCTTATGGATTACTAGAAATAGAAAGTTTTCTTAGCAAGCACCCAAGTGGTTCTTATCCACAAAGTAAAGTTTGAGGGCATTTTAATTCCCAGCAAATAATGAGACTTTATCATAGTATAACAGCAACATATAAAATGATTTCATATTTTTTGATTTCATGTCATCCTTACAACAACACTGCAAAATAAATACGGCTAGTATTTTCATTCCCAGGTTTCTGATGATAAAGCCTATGAGGCTAAGTTTCTTGTCCAAAGACACAAAAGTAGATAAGGGACAAAAATGAGGACTAGACTCCAGATCTCCTGCTCTTTCACCCATTGTATTTATACTTCACTTTCCCCAGAGTTACGAGTTAGGTTTCTGATCCATCACTATCTGCCACTAGATCCCTAACCAAGTTTTGCACATTAATTTGAAGGAAGTAGAGCCAAATTTTCATCAGCATCTATCTTTCTTTGTTTTGAGCCTCTGTACAGGTCAAACACTGATATGCTGCTGCATGGCGACAGGTGACTTCCTCAAAAATACTTCCTCCAAATAAAAACACACATATTTCTCTAGTTTGAAATGATCTCTGCAGTGGATCAATGTGATATATGGGTATCTTTTATTTTTAGTAAATTTTTCTCAACTTTGCCAACATCTGGTATCTATGCATAGTCCTTAGAGGAAGCTTTCCCAGAAGTAACCTCTCCTGATTTTTGGTTATGTGCTAAGGACCTGGAGCCTGCTTGAAATACTTCTAGTTCCCTCATGCCAGATTATAGCATTTATTCATATTCTGAGATCACTTTGTAGAACTTCAGGAAGAGTGGACTCCCAAGCTTTCTTCTGGGTACATAGTTCAAGGGGTATTAAATTGACTATGAGGCTTCAGCTACTTCTCGTCTTCAGCACTCACATCTGACCATGTTCATTCCACAAATATTTTAGCACCTACAGTTTCCAGGATACCGGTCAGAGACTTTCTCATATCCAGCCTAGATCTTAACACCATGTGGGGAAATTTTGCAATAGATTAACACTGCAGAGCTTCAGGTTGCTCCAAAAGGCCTTTTAGCAGACAATTGTGTAACTAAAATATTTTTTTATCCTCTGTCTGGTGTGAATGGAGCTTTTCCTTTCTGGAGTTTTCACCTTTTCCTCCTATCTCTAAAGTTTACAGAGACAAAGAATCTTTCCCATGGAAGACATGCCAAAAATTTTTACACAAGATCAAATTGCCTTGAAAACTTGAAAGAATTTGTTTAAAGGGAAGTTAATTAATTTTATTTAGTGTTGTTATTTGAATGCCTTTGAAATTGCTGCTTTTTTCCCCCTTCAGGCCCAAGATGATTTCTTTTAGTATCTTTATCACAAGGTAATTTGCATGAATGTAAAACATTTTATCTGTATTAATGTTCAGACAATGTACCCATATAGTTATAATCAGGTCAGCGCACCTTTAGAAGTAAGTATTCACCAATGCAAAGGTAAGAGACCCCTGTGTTCCCCATTTGTTCAATGGAAAACTCAACCTCCTTCTAAGGCAGAGACAGAGCAATATTGTGCATATCACAATGGAAAGATCAAGTCTACCATTAAGTGAATTAAGCTGTGTTAAAAACAAAAGACAAAATTTGACAAAAATCAATTTTAAAATGCTCATAAAGACAATTCTGAAGAAGAAAGGAAAAAAATCAAGATGGTAAAAGATTTTCATTCTTTTAAAACTTCAAAAATAAATCAGTGAATATGGCAAAATGTGTCATTGAAATAACCCAAATTTTGTTTCTAGAGAGAAAGCCAGCTACAGATTCTTTATTGGCTGAGGTATAATATAGTTGAGTATAAAATACAAAATTATATCTAAACCACTAGAGTCCCTAAGGGATTTCTATCTATAATTGTCTGTGCTGCCTCTGATGCCCTTACATAAGAACATCCTGAGTGAAGAAAGAGCTGCATTTCTCTCTAGAATCATTTTGTTTCTGTCTGGTGAAAGGTTCTAGAACGCAGCAAGGTTTCAAGAGTTGTATGGATGCATCTTCAGTGGTATAATAGTTACGATGGTATACATACACCAACAACCTGATCAAATTCTCTTAAATTTATATTCCCTATCTGTAGAGATGCATAATAGATATCTATAGATAGATAGATAGATAGATAGATAGATAGATAGATAGATGGTAGATAAATAGAGGCAGACAGACAGACACAGAATTACATCTGACCAACATTTTCACTGTTTCCCAGTTTAGTATTTCTTAGATGTTTCGTGAAAGACAATCTGTCTTTGTTTGCCTGTGATCTTCCATCCCACTGGAAGCTGAGGGCAGTCACTGGCTGTACTGTGTGAGGCTTATCAGGTCTGTCTCACTTCACCCATCTAGGCCAGACCTTGATTAACAAAAAGACTCCACTAGTCATTTGCCCGTATGTTATAGCAATGACAAACTGCTATCCAAGTTTCTAAACAGAAATTCTCCATTTCTGTTACTCTTTGATCGAGACTAGTAACCAACAGCACTGGTTCAGACCACACTATGAATAGCACTGGTAAAAAGCACAGAAGTCTGGTCTCAGTCATTGGTATACACTAAAATCCAACACTGATAATAGAAATAGAGGAAGACATTTTGGAGATAGTAAGGGGTTTCAAAGAAGGAGGAAAAGGAATAAAAGTGATCAAGATGTGATATGTCTATGTACTAATGCCTCAAAACTAAGGGAATTATTCTGTATCACAAACATTTATTAATAAAAAGTAAATTTTAGAAAGAAACAATTTAAATAAAATAGTTTTACAGTTATTCTGACAAATTTTATGCTAAATTTGCTTGACAGGTATCCTGACAGTCTGACTTTTAAAACTAATTTATAACTACTTATTTTGTGGATTATAATTTTCTTGACTTACAAATTCAAATGTCCACTCTCAAGTAAGTAGATAAACAATTTGTGATTGATCTAAAAATGTACAATTACTCAGCAGTACAAAGGAATAAAATATGGCTTTAACTATAGAAACTATTATTGTAATTTATCAAATTGTTGGGTGAATAGTGATCATCTATTCAGTAAAAATTTTATTGATTTTTTTTTTTTTTTTTTTTGGCACCAGGGATCAAACTTGGGACCTTGTGCTTCTCAGAGAGGCAGTAGAACCACTGAGCTAAATCCCCAGTCTCAGTAAAAATTTTAAAACATCCATTCAGACATTAAAAATAATAGCAAGACATTAAAACTAATAGCAAGACATTGAATGGGTTTGTTTGCTCGATTTTGTCATTCCACATTTTATTTAAAAAATCACAACATCACTTCATCCCCCATGAATGTGTACAGATAGTATTTGTCCAAATATATTAAATATAATAAAAACTAAAGCAGCAAACTGAGAAAGAAAAAGAAACTGCCTAAAATCTGATAAATGATACCTTCAAAACAAACCTGCAACCAAAAGAATATTTAATGATGAAAATACTTCTTTTTTAATGATGAAATACTTCTTTTCAAGTCAACAACAAGCCAAAGATTCCGAAACGCTACTTCTATCCCACACTACAGTAGAGGTCAGACAATTCAATAAGAGATAAAGTACATAAATATTAGGTAGGAAAAATAATTATCCTTATTCTTCGACAATGGCAGTATACATAAAGAATACTCAAAATGTTTATGGAAAATCTATTACAAAAAATTAAGAGTCAGAAAGGTTACTAGAAATAAGGCCAACTTTTAATCTTGTGTTATAGATCAACAAACACTTAGTACCCAGCTAATTAAAGCAAAAGTAAAAATGATACAGCCGGGGACCAAAAGCAAAATTCTTATACTTCATACACAAAAGTCAGACCTTTTCCTGAGGACATCTTGGATCTCAGCTATTGCTTGGTCCTGGACTGTTCCTCATGTGTAAAATGTTTCATTCTCAGATTGGTATGATTGGGAGGTGGCGGATGCCTTAAGAGGAGGTCGTAGGTCACTCGAACGCATGCTCTCTTTCTTTCTTCCCCACCACGAAGTAAACAGCCTTCCCCCACCATGTGTTCCTACTATGATGTCCTGCCTCTCCACAGACCCAAAAGCTACTGGGCCAACCAACCACGGACTGGAACCTCTGACACCAGGAACCAAAATAAACTTATCCTCCTCATACACTGATTGTCTCAGAGTTTTGGCCACAGTGACAGAAAGCTACCAAACAGGCTCTGAGGAATCATTTGCAGAAGATAACCCCTTCATGTGCGATGTAGAGATTCATTCCAACTCCAGTGGATTAGCAAAAGCAAGCAAGACCATAAACTCCATCTGAGCCATGAAGAAACTTTACAAACATTCTACAGGCAGCTACTATCTAAATAATAACTCACTTTTTAAAAAAGCGGGATACAAATTCCATTAGCAAAAAACAAAAAAAATCAAATTCTGCCTTTGGATTCCTCAAGGAGTTTATTCCAATATGAGACAGTAGCCTAATAAGCATTTATGAAATGAAGGTGTGAAGAGTCTAGCAGGTAGTTTACTAGGCACCCAGAGTGGGTGACAGCTATTAGAAAAGCTATTAGGAGATTATAAATTGCAATACCAGCCACTAGTTGAAAAAAAGACTGGGTGTCCCTAATAGTCTGGCAGGCTATTATCCTGTTTCTTGCTTTGAACCCTTTAGCTGTGTTTTGAGAGGTGACTTTAGCATCAGGGAAGCTTTTTGAAGAGGAGCAGATGGATCCAAGCCTACACCTTTCCCCTTGCACTGAGAGAGCTCTGTGACTGCTCTGACCAGTAGCATGTAGTCAGCTCTGGGACAGTTTCTGAGCCCACATTTTTAGGGCACTGGCAGCCTCAGCTTTTTGGCTCTTGGGGTTCCTTCTGTCCTGTACAATGTTCATCTGCCCTGAGCCCACCCTGCTGTGAGGCCTTGTCAAAAGACAGATGAGCATCCAGCCTCAAGCTATTCCAGGCCCTAGTTATTTGAATCATCCTAGACATTTTAGAGAATCAGCCCAAGTCAAACCAGAGCCACCGGCAGTCTGAGTGGACGCTCATGAGAAACCCAAGTGAGACCCATCTGAGATTCGTCATAATATGTCATGATACCATCATCACTGCATATTCTACTGTAGCATATATAATAAAAATCCATATTGTAATAGCATTAGCCCTTACATTTGTCACACAACAGTACACCATCAGAACATGAGATTTCTGTTACACAAGCTGTTCCTGCCACACAAGGAATGTTTGAGGAGACATTTATATTCAGCCTGGAAAAAGGAACACTTCAAGAAATGATAATAGAGTCCTCGGATATCTGGAACATTGGCATGTGAGAGAAAGAACAGTTCTGTTTCCCAAAGGAGAGATCCAGGACACAGACCAGATGGTAATAGTGAAGCAGGCAACACCAGATTTCTACAAAGAATGCCCCATAATCCCTGTGATTTGAAAGGGAAAATGGCACCCTCACCTTTACCAGACAAGTTCAAGCGTACACAAGGGACATCTAGTCAAGCTGGCTAATAAAAATAAACCTGTCATAAGAGACAACAGACTATGGATAGGTTGTGGTGGACTTACCATGTGTTTGAAAGAGATGGTAATTTACCGACAATCAATGTCTACCTGACCTAAAAGTAGCCATGATATTCTCAGTTTCTCTTGTTAAAAAATAAGGACTAAAGAAAAATCAAATTCATCACAGTGATTCCAACTAATATTATATATAACAGAAGATATTTTTAAGCCTTGTGTATGTGCTCTATTTTTAAGATATTCACAAAAGTTAGAGAACTGTAAATCAAAACCACTTTGAAATTCATCCTACCCCAGTCAAAATGGCTAATATTAAAAATATATATATAAAAAAAACAGCTTGGGGGCAGGGGAAAATACGAGAATTAAGTTATGTCAGATACTGGTACAAATTCTCAGTGTCTGAGTTGGGGAGTTAGCTCCGTGGTTCCAGTGCCTGCCTTTCAAGTGTCTGGGTTAGATCCCTGGTAACCACATATAACACTGCCAGATGTGGTGACTCATACCCACCACCAATCAGTATTACATACCACAGTGCCAGGCATGGTGGCTCCCCCCTGTAATCCCAGAACTCAGGAAGATTGCTGAATTCAAGGCTGAGTTTAGAACCAGCCTGAACTATAAAGCAAGACCCTGTCCCAAAATCTGAAAAAAAAAAAAAATCACATCCTCTCTCTTAAATGACACCTAGATATGTAAATAACTTCTTCAGTGAATAAATTAAAAGAAAATTGACAGAAAACTAGAAGTTAAATTCATGCAGGTGGGGAAGGGGACTAAGGAAGGAAGGAGAAAAGCAAGGTGGGGATGATGGCACTGAAAATAAACAAGATACATGCTGGTCCAACTTCTGGTTGGTGCTGAAGTACACAGATGGACCTCCCAGAAAGATCCACACCATTCTATAACATGCATCCATTTTTTTTAAAAGTTACTGTGCTTCCACATAGAGACAAATAAGTGTTCAGAAGAAGATTTTACACATGTTATTAAGGAACTCCTTCATTAATTACATAAACAATTTTGTGGAAAAGGTTTAAGATTAAGAGACATGACTCAGAGAGAGAGAGAAAGAGAGAAGCTCTCACTACCACCTCTGCCTCTTATATCTAAGAATTCACTGTAGTCCAGAAACAGTGGTTGTCATTTCATAGAACGTGTTCTCTTATTTATGCCACATGGAACAGGGAAAGTCTTCTATGTCATAATTCCTCCTTCTCTCTCATTCCTACCTCAGAGATGAAGAAATTGAGGCACGAGGAGATTGCACAATCTATCCAAATGAACAATCAGTAACTCTCACCTTGCTGGCCTGCTGCCTGGACAGATCTAACTGTTCACCAAAGTGGTAAATTTGTTTTCACTGAGAGTTCTTAGGGAGCTTATTTTTGTTGTTGTTGTTTCCAAAAATTCTCTTACTCATCTTTAGATAGATTTTTTTATTATTAATGAAATCTTTATTGGTACATTACATATACGCATCGTGACTGCACTCCATAATGGGGATTTGTACCAGTATAAGACACAACTTAATTCTCATTTTTTTCCATAGCCCTACCCACCCTACCACCCCCCCATATACATAAAATTTGTTTCCTTTATTTTTTGTTATAATCTCATTATTTTTCCCCCTTCACCCTATTTTACTTTGAGCATTTTCTATTTCACAATATATAACATACACTTCTAGGACTCATTTGGTTTTGGGGCTTTTTTGTTGTTTTTTGTTTTGTTTTGTTTTGGTTTTGAGACAGGGTCTCGCTTTGTAGTTTAGGCTTGCCATGAGCTCAACCTCAAACTCATATCACAGCAATCCTCCTGCTTCTGCCTCCAGAGTTCTGGGATTACAGACATGAGCCACCATGCCTGGCACTGTGGTATGTGGCACTGTTTGCTGCTGAGTGTGAGTCTCCATGCCCAGTACTATATGTGGTTACCAGGGATTAAACCTGGGCCCTTGAGCTTACAAGATAGGTGCCAGAACCACTGAGCTAAGTCCCTGGCCCTTCAGATGAATTATTAATTCACAGAGTTAGAAAGAAGCAAAAAATCAAAAGACTAAAAGTAAAATACTTCTCATTATGTAGAGATGGCAGTTCACTAGGGACCAGGTGGAGATTAAGAAGAAAATGCTAACCACCCTTCCCAGGTTGTTTCACAAATCAAACAAGTACCATGGAACTTGGTGCATTAATGAAAACTACGAAGTAAATTGCACTGACCCAAAGAAAACAAGATACGATAAACAATGTCGATCACAATGGTTCCTTTCCAAGAACTTGCCCTAGAAATAAGATAAATGGAGCTCACTACTGTTACATTTGAATTGTTTTACTAAATAAGGCAGTTTTTGCATATTTATTCAGAAGGAAGGAAAAGTTCATTTGTTTGGAGACAAGGTGGGGGTTATCATAAAAGTCCTGATATTAAAAAGTACTCAAAAAATAATCATTTGGAACTTCTAAGATATGAATATATTCACTAACCACCTTTGGATCCTGGGAGGTTGGTCCCACAGCTGTGTGTGGAGGGGATTTTGGGGGGATTGCAGAAAATGATCCTTCAAGGTGATTTTGTGTCTGTTGAATGCAGGGCCGCTTTTTTACTCAATCCCAGATCAGACAGGCTTCACTAACCACAGAAGTTGGGATAAAAGCCAGCTGCATCCCACACATCTCCGTGGTCCTCCTGCCTTCTGGCAAACTCCAGGACCAGATTGGAAAATCTGTGCCCAGTGTGGGGGCCAAGTTTGGTGTGATCCGGGGATGATTTACATGGTTTTGGGTGGAGTCCACATGATACTTGCTACTTTGGCCAAGTTTAGCTTTGGAGTCTCTGACTCATTTGAAGTAAAATGTGTTAGATGGGGACAGATGGGCTCCCCAACAGGGACCAGAGGAGACGCCTCCAAATTTTGTGGGGCCCAAAACAACTGATTTTCCAACCTCTTTCCTCAATGGTCTAAAAAATATGCAACACAGGTGGAGTCAAGGAGATGCAATTGGATGTATAAGCACTTTCTGGGATTTGCCAAAAATAAAAATAAATTGCTTTTAATTTCTGAAAGGAGAAAGACTGGATTGATTTTACAGGCTGTCCTCTAAACAGCAATTTACATGCTGAAATTGTAAAGCTCAGGGTAAAATATCCCTTCCTGGTGATTTGAAATCTGTTGATTAATTTCAAGTTGATGACCTTGTTCCCCTACAACAATAGAACTTTAATTCATCTCACTCAGGCTGCCTCTAACTAGTTTTCAACAATCACTAAACAACCAGCATGTAGTGGTGATTCAATGGATGGAATCCCTATTAATAAATACAAATTAAATGAAGCATATCAAAAGAACCTGATCCCAACACCAAACTAAATAAGGATTTTTCTCTGCATTTATAAAAGAAAAATACATCCCAGTGGAAATAATTTCAGATATTGTAAAGCAGCATTGTTCAATAAAAATAAAAGAAGAGCCATATATAATTTTAAATTTTCTTGTAGCCATATTAAAATAGAAATACTCATGAAATTAATTTTTAAAATATACTTTTGGGTCCTGGGCTAGGGATGTAGTTTAGTAGTGGAGGGCTTATGTTCCTCACAAGAATTTAGTCCCCAGCACCACAAAATATAACATACATCACAAAATATACATATATACATATATACAATATATATATATGTTTATTTTATGCCAATATATCCAAAATCTCATTTCAGCATGCAACTAACCCAAACAAAGAACAATGAGGTTTTTTTCACATTCTTTGTTCCACAGAGACTCTGTGGAATTCAGGGTATATTTTATACTTAGCACATCTCACTATAAATATATATATATATATATATATATATATATATATATATCACATCTCACTATACATATATATATAATCAAATGTATAATGATCAAATAATCAAATGTAATAGTTAACTCAAATACAACTACAAGAAAGTGAAGAATGATTTGACTATCACAACAATGATCTCTGAGTACAGGATCTGCCTACCAGGATACTGGGACGAACCCTCGATGAACTTCACCACTGCATGTCTGTTTCCCCATCTGAAAAAAATAAAATAAAAATGAGACTTCTAGGTATCTCCTATAACTAAGTGGGTTAAATCAGTTAATAGAAGAGAGGATATGAGTCTGTACCCAGAAAACTAAAACAATCAAAAAATCTTAGCAAGGGGCCGGGGATTTAGCTCAATGGTTCCGGCGCCTGTCTTGCAAGCGCAAGGACCTGGGTTCGATCCCCGGTAACCACATACCTATAATGGGTGTGGAGACTCACCCCAGCAGCAATCAGTACCACATACCACAGTGCCGGGCGTGGTGGCTCACGCCTGTAATCCCAGCACTCGGGAGGCAGAGGCAGGAGGATTGCTGTGATGAGTTTGAGGCTGAGCTCAGGGCCAGCCTGAACTACAAAGTGAAACCCTGTCTCAAAAAAAAAAAAAAAAAAAAAATCTTAGCAAGAAGAGCTAAATGAGGAATACTTGGATGGTAAGATTGTTCTTTCTCTGTAACATTAAGACCCCATAGTGACCACAGCCCCAATAAGGTAACTAAAGCTGGTCAGTGGACATTTTATTATAAGATGTGAAGGATGATGGGCACTAAGATGAGCTGCTCAAATACTGTTTTCAGGGGCTGAGGATTCAGCTCAGTGGTTCTGGCACCTGCCTTGCAAATGCAAGGTCCTGAGTTTGATCCCCAGTAACCACATACAACAATGCTGGACGTGGAGACTCACGCCCACCAGCAACCAGTAACACATACCACAATACCTCACGCCTGTAATCCCAGCACTCAGGAGGCAGAGGCAGGAGGATTGCTGTCATGTGAGTTTGAGGCTGAGCTCAGGGCCAGGCTTAACTGCAAAGTGAGACCCTGTCTCAAAAAAAAAGTACTGCTTTCAGAAATAAAGGAAATGTTACTTTTGCCAGTCATGGTGGCACACATTTGAAATTCCAGCCCTTGAAAGGCTGAAGCAGGAGGTCTGTCTGAACTACATAGTGAGACCCTGTATTAAAAAAAAAAGAGGAAAGAAGTTTTACTCAAGCTACAAAGAGGAAAGAAGCTTTACTCAAGCTACAAAACTCAAAGAAGTTTTACTCAATTCCCAAGCATTGCTAGCAAATAGCCCTCAGCTGTTACCTTCTTTGGATTCTACCTCTACTACCTCAGCTAAAGGCATCATCCCAAAAACACAAACCAAAGCCACAATGAGAGTTTATCACAGCCAAGCAGAAGGTAAACTAAAAGGACAAAAAATAAATGCTAGCAAGGATGGGAAGAAATGAAACTCTCATTAACTGTGGTAGAAGCCATTATGAAAACAGTATAGAGGTTCTTCATAAAACTACATATCGAACTACCACATGACCCAGCACTCCCACTGGACATATCCAGAGGAACTGAATCAGTATGTTGAAAAGACATCCAAACCTGAATATTTACTTCACATTATTCACAACAGACAAGATATGGAGTCAACTTGTGTCCTACAGCACATGAGGAGGCAAAGAAAATGTGGTGCATATAGAGTACTCAGCCATAAAAAAGAATGAAATTCTGTCATTCACAACCTCATGGATTGCACTAGAGGTCATTATAGTAAGTGACACAAGCCAGACAGGTGCAGAAAGACAATACTGCATGATCTGCTCGACCCAAAAAGTTTGATTTCACACAAGTCAAGGGTTGAACAGTGGTTTTCCAGAACTGGAAGAATTGGGGAAGGAAGACAGAGAGAAGATGGCTGTTTCAGGAGTACAGATGGGTACAGAGAATAACTTCTAATGTTCACAGTAGGAAACTATGACTAACAATGATCAACTGAATGTTCCAGAAGAGCTAGTAGAGTAATCCCAACACTTGGGAGGCTGAGGCGGAAGGACTGTCATGAGTTTGAGGCCAAACTAGGCTACATAGTGAGTTCAAGGCCAGCTAAACCATATAGTGAGACTCTTTCTCAAAAAACAAAACCAAAAGGTAGTAGAAAGGATTGTGAGCATTGCAATGCAAAAGAATGACAAATGTCTAAGGTGACAGATACGCCAATTATTATACATTGTACAAATGCTACATGTTATACTGAAATGTTACAATGTACCCTACATATAAGTGCTACTTGCCAATTCAAATAAAAATATGACTGAAAGAAAAAAGTGATACCTTTCCAAAGCCCCCCCACACACACACACAATCTTGTTTTGCAGACAGGGTCTCACTGTGCAGGCCAGGCTGGCCCTGAACTCACGAGTTAGCCCAGACTGGCCTTGAACTCAAGGAAATGCTCCTGCCTCAGTCTCCTGAGAGCTAGGATTATAGGCACTTCTGGCGGTGGTGTGATTATAATCCTTTGTCCATGAGGCAAGCTCTCCCCTCCTCCCACAGAAGACCCTGAGAGGCCTTTCTGACCCAGAGCTCCACGCCCTGGCCATGCATCAGACAGCTTCTGCCTCTCCCTTTCTTGTTTCCCTGCCCTCTCTTTCACTGAATTTGGTCCCCAAAATGCACCCTAGGAAACACCCTGCACATCAGTACCACAGCCCAGAGGACCCCTCTTGATGATGAGAGGCAGCTGTCTATGGAAGGAGGGATTGAGAGAGCGGATGGGGCTGGCGCAGCTTGGCCGACAGCACGTCTTCCATCCCCAGGCCACATGCACCAGAATGAATCAATGCTATTTATCAATGTTTTCATAATAATTCTTATGAACCAGGTCAATAGAAATGTTGTCTGTAAACGGCATGTCATGGACTAGTTCTGCAAATCTTTCCACCAGCCTTTTTTCCACAATTCACAGCCAACCAGTGACAGATGATAAGACAACAAGTGGAGCCCTGAGACTCTAGCAGGAAGGTTTCTTTCTCCTTCTTCAGGTTTTCCAAGACCACGCACAACCACCAGACACATGCCAGAGCCCAAACCACTGAGTTCTCTCGCATCTTGGACTTTCAAATTCTTAAATCTGCCCTTTACTTAAAAAAGTCAATGATTCCACCAAGAAAGTTTGATTAGTTTCTTTTACTTTCTGTAATGAAGTGCCATCCTTTTTACACTTGAAAGGATCTTTGTAATAATGCAACATTGATCTTTTGAATACAGATGAGCTAACCTAGATAATAGGATTTAGAATGTGAAAGACTGAGCTTGCGATGATATTTAAGGGCCCAGTGCCACCAAGAGGGATTATAGCACAAAACACCTGTTTCCTGAGACATTCTCAGATTCCACATAAATAAATGTAGGGTCATGCTTCATCTTTCACATAGTTTTTTATTTTGTTCAACATCCCAAGTGAAATCAATATGCTGTGTCCCTAGATGTCAATCATCCAGTGCAAAATAAACAAATAAAACCAACAACAAAGAGAGAAAAAATTTTAGCTCTCAAATCTGTCTTCTCTGGTCTGTAGCTTTAAGCTTCAAAGGCCTAGAAGTGGGATTAAAAGCTGATACTAGAAAGCAGTTCTAATAAAACTTTAGACAAAATGG
>PVIR01011363.1:37282-47599 GCA_004026965.1 Petromus typicus
AAAAAAAAAAAAAAAATATTGATGGCAAAGAACGTAGCTGTCCAACTGTCAGGAGAGGACCCTGCAGATTAGCAAGACCACAATTGCTCAGTGTGCCAAGAAGAGCTGGAAATCTAAATGTCTCAAGAGAACTTTGCATTTGAGTGTTGACAACTAATTTTAAAAACCTGTGCAGGCCAATATAGCATGAGAAACCAAATATTCCCACAGAAAGAGTGCTAGAGCTGTCTACTTTATATTGCAATCTGCATTCTCTACCTTCAGCAAAATCAGCTGAATGACTAGCTTTGACTTAAAACCTGCAGAACCAGGTGGGGGATAGGGGCTTTAGGAACCCTGTGGGAACTGGCCCATCTGGGAAAGGGACACGTAAGAGTTGTTGTGATCGTAGGGTTAACAAAGGTCACAGAGACCTATTCTTAGAGAAAGCCAGCTGGACTCTACCTGCTTAAAAGATGTAAAGGAAGACTGAATGCAAGCATTTCCTGGGCACAACAATATTTGAGTCACAACTAAAGGCCACTGGATGGTCTGGGGGAAGAATGGGTTTACGTATTATTTTGTGGCATTTCCAATTAAATGCAAAATCAACAGAACATCTTCTGGCAGGGTCACAGCGATACTGAACAGACTCAACTCAGCTTGTTAGCACAACGATCCCTCCACGCAGTAAAAAAAGAACATAAATCAACTGTCTTTGCTACCTTTATCAGCATAAACAAAGAGATAAAAATATGGTATAAAATTTTAACTATCTTCCCCCCATCCTACCTGCAAATGTGAAATTCCCCTGTGCTTCAATAAAGGATAAATTCATCCAATGAAGTCTAACAAATGTGCCATCTGTTCACCATGTGGAATGGACACTTTTTACATGTGACACCACTGCCCTCATGTGTTCAGAAGAAATAATGCAACTACTTTCCAAGGAGGTTTTAAAGGTTACGATTTAAAAAATTTTTTTAAAAGCCCTTTTCACAAATATAAATCATTTATATCGTGCAGCACTATATGAAGCATTTGTTTTAAATTACACAAGTATCATTTACAATACAGTCTCTATGCAAATAAGATCCTGCACTCGAAGTTTCGTTCCTTCAATGAGTTTTCTCACGGAAAGAAGACAACAAGAAGAGGAAACTTACTGGCAAAGATCTGGGCAGAAAAGAGGTACGACTCACACCCATGATGACACAGTAAACTTCCCAATTCCTCACTTCATGCCTTTCTTGCAAAGGGTTGGTGCCGGGCACAGGGCCAGAAAGAAAACGCCCCCAACAAGGCATACCAGACACAACAGGACGGGACATCCCGAAGGGCACGACTCACAGCGCTTCTTCCTCTCCCTCCCCAACCACACAGTGACTGAGTCAGTCAACAATTTCAAATGCAATATCTGTGACTGTAAAACAAGGTATCGGTCACGTGTAAGACCGAAACTTCTCTAATCTAACTTACCTGTAAAACAGGGATAATTTAAACCGTTTAGTCCTTATCACTACTGTAAGGAGGTGTAAGTACAATAAACCTTTCTTCCCTTGGGTTTCAAAATCTTTCCAAGATTGACTGTTATTGTAACACTGCGGTTGGGATTTGTGCACAATGGTAAGATAGAAATCTGAGCACTGTGATGATGTGTGTGATAACCGAAACCACAGCATTTAACTTGAGTTGGCGACACACAGCACGTGAGACCAAAGTTACCCTCAGGAGGATCAAAATCCAGCCATGTGGTCACAAAAGAAGGACCCCGTTGTCCGTCCTCAGGAGAAGCCGAGTTTGCCGCCAGATCTGTGAGCTGTGACTGGTGTTAGAGATGCCACTGGAGGGGCAGCCGTATTGCGTGCTGACTGGACGGTCACAGCAGCTCCGCGGACCACAGGCTACAGCAGCGAGACCTCGCCCTGACTGCTGCACCACCTCGGCTGGGCACACACAGTGGACAAAAGAGAAAATAACTTTCACCAATGTCCAGCTTGTATGCTGCGCTGTGTGAGCATTTACACCAGAGACGGATACTTAGAAGACACAGAAAAATATCTGAGAAAATTAGATTGGGCATTAGGACACAAATAAATGGAACTTCCACCTTCACTATGCAGGAGCTGTGTGATCCCAGAGAATTCATTTACATCGTAGACTTCATCTACAGCATGGGGCAAAGACACCTGGCTTGTCGATAGGTATACGAATGAGCATATACATGGTAAGACCTGAGCACAGTTCCTGGGCCGACACATTTGCCACGAGGTAAGAGGATTGGCACTGAATGCGATGAAAGCCTGTTTTTAAGTTCAGGTCACTGTTAGCTGGGTGTGAGCAGAGGTATCCAAGCAGGAAAGCTTCTACTTGTGATTTGGACTTTTAAATCATGAGGGACACAAACTCTGGTACAAAGACCAGGGGAGGACTGGGAGTCAGACAGCTTGGCCTAGGGGGCCCACAGCCATTTGTTGAGCTGGAACTTCTTCCCTGTTGAGTGCTCAAAGACCATTATTGATCATCTTTTTCCCTTCCGAGTCTTCCCAGGGCTGGCCAGACACAAGTGAGAGTTTCTGACGGACAGAAGGAGGGTTTTAGACCGTCACATTTCTCTGGCAGCTGCACCCACCCTTTCGCACTGCAGCAGCCAGCCCTGCCCAGAGTGTTCCCATGTGGTACTCGGTTCTGCTCAGCAGTCGGCTCACAAAGCCTGCGGCCTCACTGTCCACAGCTGCACAGCTGGGTGAAGCTCCCAGCCCCAGCCTCCCTTCCCCGCTTGGCATCCAGGGCCTGTGTTGGCCTCATCTCTGCCCTTGATCCCACAGCCCCTCTGTGAGCTGCCACCCCACTATTCGGTACAAACTTGCTAATTCTTTCCATCACTCCACCCCCACCTTTTTTTCCTGCCAGTAAGATATACCCCTTTTTGATTTGCCTTGATGCTATAATTTTCTGCTATACAAACTAAAATTGGTTAAGGCCCGGGTCTCAAAGCTGGAGGGGTTTTTTTCCATATACCTTCATTGTGCTATAATTTGCATACCATAAAATTCACTGTTTTAAGGGTAAAATTACTGAGTACAATCATCACCACAATTTTCTAACTTTGAACGTTTTTCATCAGCCTACAAAGAATCTCCTATTTGGTCACTTCATATTCCCACTCCCAGAATTGTGGGCACTTTATCTAAATGGAATCACAGGGGAGAACTGCACTCACATCAGGTCAAGCTGAGCAGCTTTTTGGATGTGACCTTGTGAGCGCAAGACCACATGCCCTCAGCTCTTTCCTCACCTACCAGAGAAAAGGACCTCATTCTCTGGACAACTCTTAACACAGTCTATGCACAAGTTGTCGGCTTATCAGAGATACACTGTTCAGCAAAACCAGACAGTCCCTGTCCTCACAATACTACACCATATTTATTTCACCAAAACAAATTCAAAGTTATTGATGTAGTGTGTTCCAAAGAAAAGAAGCAAAAATCCTGACAGTGATCTAAGAAACTGATGCACTTTAAAGCATTTGCCTTTCACCAGGAGAATTAATATCTTGAAAACAGAGGCTTTCTGGTGAAAAGAAAAATATCGTTATTTTTCCCTAAAACAGAGGCAGAGTATTCAGAGCGGTCCCTATCAAAATCCCAACTGCCACGTTTTGAGAAACCAACAGAGTAACCCTAGAATTCAGGTAGTTCAGGGGTGCATGGCACTCCCAAATACCAAGACAGTTTTGACAAAGAACAAAGATGAAAGACTTACAAATCCTGATTTCAAAGCTTAATACAGAGCTATAGTGATGACACATACACACTCATGCTTACAGCAGCGAGCCCACAGAAGCTAAATATTGGAAGTGGCATATATGTCCATCAGCAGATGAACAATAAAGAAAATGTGGTGTTTATGCACAACGAAGTACTCTGCCCTGAAGACGGATCAATTTAAGTCATCTGTGGGAAAATGAATGCACCTTGTGACCACAACGTTACACAAAGTGAGTGAGACATACAAGCTTGACTATACGTGGTTTCTCTTATATGAAAAACCCAAACTATAAACAGAAGAGCAAAATAAAATATAGATGACAGCAAACATGGAGATAGAACTTTGGAAGAGGGAAGAGAATCAAAAGATGGAGGGAAAGAGGACAAAAAATAATTAACATGTGTTAGGGATATGTACCACCTTCCCACAATGAATGTGATTATTTTGCACTGCAATCATGTACTACTGCTAGTAATAATAATACTAAAAAAAAAAAAAAAACAGTGGGTGGTAGCACCATAAAAACAGGCGTTGACAACACTGGGCAGAATAAAGAATCTAAAAGTCAACTGATTTTCAACAAATATGTCAGGATAATTCAATGAGGAACAAATAGTTTTTTTAGCAAATCAGCCTGAGAGAACTGAATCCACATGAAAGAATTAACAAAGACCTAAGTGAAAGATTAAAATCATAAGACACTTTGAAGAAAACAGAAAATAACTTTGTAACCTCTCTTTAAGCAATTGATTTTGAGATAAAACATCAAAAAAGCAACAAAAGAAAAACAGATATATTTGACTTTATTAAAACTTAAAACTTGGGTTGGGGATTTACCTCAAATGGTACCGCACCTAACTTGGAAGTACAAGGGCCTGAGTTCAATCACTGGTACCTCCAAAATTTAAAAAATAAAAACTGAAGACTTTTGTCAGGCAATGGTGGCACACGCCTGTAATCCTAGCACTTGAGAGGCTGAGGCAGGAAGATTGCTCCTAGTTCAAGGATAATCTAAACTAAATAACAAGATTCTGTTTCCAAAAAACAAAAAAGAAAATAATTTTCTAACTTTTATGCACTAAAGAACATGGTAAGAAAAGCAGAAGTACAGTCTATAGAATGATATATTTGCAAATCAGACGTTTGATAAGGATTTAGTATAGTGAATACATGAAGAATTTTTACAACAAAATACCAAAAAGATAAACAGCCTAATTGAAAATTAGCCAAAGGGATCCCAGGGATTTACCTCAGTGGTTCCCATGTCTTCCTGGCATGCTCAGGTCTTGAGTTGGATCCTTGGTAACCACATACCACCGTGCTAGACATGGTGGCTCACGCCTGTAAACCCTGCACTTGGGAGGAAGAGGCAGGAGGATTGCTGAATTCGAGGCTGAGTTCAGGACCAGTGTGAAATACAAAGTGAGAATCTGTCTCAAAAAAACAAAAACAAAACCTAAAAAAAAGCATTAATTAGGGCCAGGGATGTAGCTCAATGGTTCCTGTGTCTGCCTGTAAAGCACAAGGTCCTGAGTTTAATCCCTGGTACCACACACTACAATGCTAGGCGTGGTGGCTCAAGCCTGTAAACCCAGCACTTGGGAGGCAGAGGCCAGAGGATTGCTGAGAGTTGGAGGCTAGCCTGGACTACATAGTGAGTTCAGGGCCAGCCTAAACTACAAAGTGAGACCCTGCCTCAAAAAACTAAAAAAAAGGAGGAGGAGGAAGAGGAGGAGGAGGAAGAGGCGAAGGAGAAGGGAAGAGAAGAAGGAGGAGGAGGAAGAGGAAGAGGAAAAAGGAGAAGAAGAAGCATCATACATAACTATTAGGGAAATAAAATCATGCAGTCACTCTGAAAACAGTTCAGTAGTTCCATCAAATGTTGAGCCAGAATTGCCATATCAGCCAGCAGGTTCACTAGTGGATATCTGCTGAACACAAGTGCACACATGTGACCACACAAAAACTCGTATATGGATGTTTCTACCAGCTTTACTCCTAATAACCAAGAAGTAGAAACTATCCAAATTCCCAGCAACTGAACAATGGGCAGACAAAATGTGGCACATCCATAAAATATAGTATTCTCCAGCTCATAAGAAGTAATGAAGTATTAATTTCACAGCCACAACAGAGATAGACCTTGAAAACATTTTACCAAGTTCAAGAAGCCCAAGAAGCAATATATTGTATGATTTAATTTTTTGTATGTATGATTTAATTTTTATGAAATTTCCCAAATAGAGAAATGAACAGATATAAATGATTTCCTAGAACTAGAAGAGAGGAGAAATAGAAGATGGCAAGCAATGAGAAGAGCTTTCTTGTTAAACTAGTGAAAACATTCTGGAATTTGACTGTGGTGATAATGGCACACCTTCATAAATACAATAAAAACAACCTCACTGAGCTGTACCTTCAAAAGAGTTTGTGCATCCTATCTCAAAAAAAAAAAAGGAAAACTTGGTCCCTCTGGAGTTGATCCAAGCAGTACAGAAGAACATGAAAGGTGAGCGTGCTAGCATCTCCTTCCTGCGTATGACTGTGGCTGAGCTCTTCTCTCCCAACTCGGCTCCCTTCCCCAGATTCTGCTTTGAGGTGTTTTGACTGAGTCTTTATGCTTCACTTTGCCCACAAGAGGGAGACTGGCTGGAAGGCAGAAAGAGAAGAAAGTTCCGGCTCCCAGGATCTTTCCAGGTACTTCCTGTTTCTGTCAGGGTCACCATAGCAATGGCACTGGGCCCCGGAGTATTGTTGGTTCCTATTCCATCCTCGAACTTCTTTCACAGCTCTTGGAACCTTTCTACGGTGCCAGCAAAAGCTATGCAATGCTCTTACCTATGCCACCCGCCCTCCTCTGAAGCACAGGTAGATCCCAGCCACATCCTGTTTAATTATTCTTCAGTGAGGGGTGCTACCCCCAGTGACCGATGCCTCAGTATTCCCTTCTGTTCTCTCAGCAATCTGGTCTTATGCACATTTCTCCACGGTTAATTCCCTCTAATGAAATATTGCATGTGTATTCTGTTTAATTCGATTGTATCAATAAAGCCCATCGTATATACATAAGGTGCTCTTCTAACCCTTTGAAACTCATATAGTAATGTCACTTGCTCTGTTTATCATTCTCCTTTTGCTGGACACAACTTATCAGTGGATCAATGCACTGACTGGTATAACACCCTCATGATCCACATGAACATTTGGGGCCAATTTACTTCTAAACCATAATTGCTGCTATTTTTCCTTTATACAATGAGATATTACATTGTGGAGTTGTTGCTTTGTATTATAGGCATATTTCTCAGTGCATTTTTGCAGTATTTTGTACACAGGGAATATATCCTTTTTATGGTAACTGGACCCACTCCATCTTCTTACAAGATGTGCATAGCTCTAAATTTGTCTACAGTATATTGGTCTTTTGAAGAACTTTAACTGCACTGAATTCTAAGTGAAGTCATTCATTTATTGAGCAGCTACTCTCTGAAGACATGGTATTCAGTCCAACAAGGTCACAGTAAACATACATCTCCCACTTTATCCTGCTGCTCGTGAAAGATTTTGTTCATGGTTCATGGTGGTCTTGAGATAGAAAGAAATTCTGGTGCACATCTAAGTTAAATTCTCTTCAAATTAAATAGTTACAGTTCCAAGGACACATAAAATTTATCAATCTGGAAAACAGATAGTAATACAATTATACCCAATATTATATTGGCATTCAGAGAATTATCTGAACAAAATTCAACTTTGACTCTATTAGAATATCTCTAGACTCCCACTAGGCACCAAAAGACATTTTTTAGACATCCTAACAAGGTCATTTTTCTTGGTAAACATTTTACTCAAGGGTAAGATACCAATCCTACATTTCATTTAAAAACTGGGAGAAGCCCAGAAGCCCAGAATAATTTATTTAGAACATTTCCTTTAAATAAGTTATCCTCATAAATCCATAATATATTCAAAAGGGAGAAAAAGGAAATAGGGGAATTAAATAAATGTATTGGAAGGGACTGAATGTTGCTCAAGCCGCAACTCATTACGCTGAAATGTGATCATGAAAAGAAAAAAGAGGTTACCATATACTACATCTTTCAAGGTAAGTAGATTCCACAGCACCAAAGGAGTCAATGAGAAAAATTCTTCTAATAGTTCCACTTAATAAATGTTAAAAAAAAAAAAAAAGAATTTGAAAATCACCACTTCTAAACCTATAATGAAATAACCAATCCATGCAATGGCTTTTGATTTGGTTTGCTCACACTGCTATAACAAACTACTTTAAAGTGTGTGCATTCTGGCAGCTGCCTGGCAAGTACAAGGTCCCAAATTCAATTCCTAGTAACCACATACCACAATGCCAGGCCTGGTGGCTCACGCCTGTAATCCCAGCACTCAAGAAGCAAAGATAGGAGAATTGCTCAGGAGGCTAGCCTGGGCTACATAGTGAGTTTAGGGCCAACCTGAACTATAAAGAGAGACCCTGTCTCAAAAAAATAAAATAAAATAAAATAAAAAGTGTGCAGCTCACATTTGTGGAAGCTGAAAGGCTGCAAGCAAGGTGTTTGCAGGGTTACACTCCCACTGAGGCCCAACGGGGGGTCCTTCCTTGCCTCTTTCTCCCTTTCGGTGGCAGCCTCATCAGTCCTTGGAGTACCTTGGCTTTCAGCTGCATCATTCCCAAATCTGCTCCTGTCACCACACAGTTTTCTCTCTATGTATCTCTGCCCTCACAAGACATTTTCTTATTATAAGGACAACAGCCATCTTGGACTTATGCCCCCTCCATGACCTCATCTGAATTTGATAATATCTGCAAAGACCTTATTTCCAAAGAAGAATGCATTCTCAGAAAACATCAAGTTTAGATGAGGTTATTGCTGCAAAGGACCTTACCCTGGGTTACAACACTCCAGTGAATGTCAGACCATTCTCAGGTGACACTTAAAATGCCATTTTACAGAACTCAGTATTTCAGGCATAGACTTCATTCCTGTGTCTGTTTTTCGCCACCATCTTAAACTGGAGCAACAAAGCTAAGGGCAGCCATTTCCTGAGTGTCTACTGCCACCAGGCCCCTGTGGTGGCACAGTAGGACTATTGTCTCATACAACACAAGAACTCATCAATCTCATGTGTGTGTGTGCGTGTGTGTGTGTGTGCGTGTGTGTGTGTGTGTGTGTGTGTGTGTGCAGTACCAGGAATCAGACTTGGGCCCTTGTGCTTCCAAGGTAGGCATGGTACCACTTGAGCTAAATGCCCCACCCCTCAATTTCCATTTTTAAAGTGAATAAATTGTGGTCAGGAGAGAGGAAATGACTTGCCCTGGGTCACAAAAATAGTACTAGCAGAGTCATTCTTTGAACAGAAATCTGTCTCCCTCCAGTGAAAGAGTAGAGCAGAAAAACTCAGGGGGAGGGGGACTTCTTAATCAATAGCACACTTCACCAACCTGGGAATAAAAACATAACATAAAGAAAATGTCAGAATACTTTTAGTAAAATTCAGCTGTATGATACATATATTATATCTTCTTATCCTCAAAACTCTCAGCATCCATAGTAAAGAGCTTTTAAAAGAAAAAGACACAAACCCACACAAACAAAAAGAGAAAAGAAAAATGAAAATTAAATTGTTAGGATATGAAAAATAAAGCAATAAAGTAACCAATTCAGCAAAACTTAGACATCTAAGATTGGAGAAGGCAGATCCAAGAAGCCAAGAATCTGTGATATCACCTTTATATTCTCAGGCAGGGTCTCCCTTTGTAGTTCAGGCTGGTCCTCAGCTCACTATGTAGCAGAGGCCAGCCTCCACTGAGCTATATCCTGGGCCCTGTAACATTAGCTACGTTCCAGAGACACAGGGAAGAATGGGACCAAAAAAACTAGAAAACTGATACAGCCTATTCTGAAAGCAGAGTCATAGAGCACCCGCTCCATCCTGACATAAGCTTAGTGGGAGACAGGGTCCCAGGCAAAAGTCTCTGGTAAAGGGAGGAGAATTGAAAAGAAAGTTTACAAACCAGCATATGAGAGCCCAGGCTTCCTCTTCCAGCTCAATCAGAATGTTAACACCTTGCATTATGTCCTCTTGGCAGAAAGTAGCAAAAGACCCTTGAAGGAATCCAGTCAACCTGAGGAAGCACGTTACAATATCGGTACTTAAGATAACCTGACGACACAGCTGGTGAAGTGACTCTACAAGGCTGATGATAACAGCGGACAATTCCTACTCTGTTACTAGCTGTGTGTGTGTGTGTGTGTGTGTGTGTGTGTGTGTGTGTGTGTGTGTGTGTGTGTGTGTGTGTGTGTGTGTGTGTGTGTGTGTGTGTGTGTGTGTTTGTGTGTGTGTGTGTGTGTGCGCACATGCATGTACATAAACTCTGTTCTTAAAAGTGAACAGACTTGTGTGACTCCAATTCTGGGAAAGTCAAAACCATGATGACAATGAAAAGATCAATGGTCACCAGGGAGTAGGAGGCAGAAAGGAGTGAAGTGAGCACAGAGGATATTTCCGTCAGTGAAATCACTCTTTGTGATACTGTGCTGGTGGATACGG